>DWCF01005928.1:0-13311 GCA_018230265.1 Delias oraia
ATAAAATAAGAATTAAAAAAACAACTACCCAATGCTATAAGATTAGGCAATTCATTATATTGTAACCATGTATTAGTATTTTGAGTGTATTGTTTTAGAGTATTATAAAATTTAAAAAAAACATACTTTGTAATCAGTAAATATTGTTAAATTAAATTTCACTTAATCTTTATACTCGTTATTCATAATTCATAGCTTACTTGGGATTAATTGTATGAGAAACTAAACTTCTGTAACTTTTTTATATGTTTGTAAAAGTTTGAATTTCGCTCGATTTTTCTTATAATAATCACATATATGGCAAATGGCCATAGAATCACAACTAAAAATATTTTTTTTTAAATTCACATGTTGATGTAGACTGTTGACAGTTATGCTGTCAGTTGGCTTAATCTGTCAAAAATGCCATGTTGAAGTAAACGCTATAATCGCCAATGACTTGTATATTGTATTATCTGTAAATACATTTACATTATATCTCCATATTATATTGTAATAACTAATGTTGTGTATTTTTGACTATTTTTGATCAAAATGTAAAATGTTGATTTTAATTTGTATTTCCCTTTGAACTCTGATTAATTCTTCATTGTTATTTACTAAATACTAGGTAGTCGCAGTATACAAAAAATAAGATTGTAAGCTTTCTTAATTTTTGTTATTACGTTTATACACTATTCCTGCTTTGTTATATCAAAATTATCTTCCTACATTTGACAAAGTATACCTAATCTATACATATTTACAGATTGGAATTTTGTAATGCTACATGAAGGGGAAGTATTCTTAATACTGTAGACAGAAAATTTTACTCAAATAAAACAATCTTTTATTTTTGAAAAGAAAGAAAACTGCATTCAAAGATTTTTAGAAATTCATTTGCTAGGATTATAAGGATTTAATCTCTCTAACAAATTTCATAATTTATGTGTAAGGAAAACAATGAAATCTTGCGAAAATGTTATGTAAATTTGGTAAAATAAGGTCGGCAACGCACCCGCGGCTTTGCAAGGGCAAGGGCCTGGGCAGAGGACCGTTTGCCTTAAGTAAGCCTTCTGCTCGCTTGTCACAGTTATTATTAAAAAAACAGTTGGAGGCGTACCGGGCAGGACGATGTGTGCCGGTATCATAATAGGACATAACTTATCTTCAAACATTTTTTCATTATTATATTTTCTTTCTAAAATTTAATAACTGAGAATAAATTAAGATGAAACTTATCTGAGTAAGTAAATTAGAAATACACAATACATATTATAAAACAAATAAACTACTGTATGTTCACTAATTCTAAAGCATTTTTCAGGTTTAATTTTGTCATACAAAAGAAAATGCATACAAAAACGAAGAAGAAATTAATATAAAATTGATGGAATCTTTTTGGTTAAATCGATTAGTAATGAACAGAAACGAGATTAAAATAAAAAAGCGAAGTAGCTTTGTAGATTATATCATTATAAAATTAAAAATTAAAAGTCTTAGGAAATATATTTAAGTTGTTCAGCATAAGTTCCACATCTGTTATAAGATTTCTTTCGCAACTCTCTTCACTTGATCTATGTGCCATAACAAAAAATATATCATTAGCTACGCACCATATGGTGTTGATACAAAACGTTATTATAATTAGTCCAAAATATTAATCTTCCGTGATATTTTATAAAATAAATTTACACATCTCACCCATATCTGTTGTTTATGAGGTGATGCCGTAATGTTCTCAATATTGAAGCTTCATCGTAACAACTCAATCAACGCAATTTTAAAATAAACGTTTTTTATACAACACACTTCTCGCACGCACACAGCCACAAGCAAAAAATACTAGCCGGCCACGGCGGAGCCCTCATAATGACTTTCTCGAGAACTTGTTACAACCTCTGCATAAAATGTAGCTTTCTTATGCTGTTACGAACCTTATAGTATAAAAGTGTTATTCTCATTGTTCAAAATTATATCATAGTTTAAAACGTCTTTTACTATAAATTGTATGACTTGGATGAAGAAATTATATCGGAAAGTTCAAAAGAAACTTCCAACAACGTATAATTCTAATTAAGAGAACCGGACAATGAGTTGTAAATAAGTTAGTAACTTAGCTCATAAGTACATGTATATTAGTTAATACTTCAGGCTAGACCATCAATCTTCGTCCAATACGTACATCATAGTCGAAGACAATCCCGTCGCACAGCGACCGGTCGCTTCGCTCTAATAAAAGTAAATAAAAACAAGACAAGTCTATTTCGTATAGAAATGCACAGATTGTAAGTATACAGAGGCGGCGCGGTGGGTGCTTGAATTTATTTTTACAAAATTTAATTATTTGACAAAAAATATAATTTCTTAAATAACAATATATGTATGCACACACACCACATACAGCTCACTAATTGAGCTGGCTCGCCCAAAGTGATACCACGGGGTCACAGAATACTAAACGTGAAATGGTAAGTACCTAGTTGTAAGTACTTGAACGGTCCTTCTACTGTGTTTCACTGATTGAGCGAGGATATCGGAGGCCCTTAAAAATTCAGCTTAAGTAGAGTTAAAATCCGGCAACACAACCAATGCGGCGCGCTTGTCGATAGGCGGCGGTGTTCTCTTATCATATAGAAGACCCACCTGCTTTGTTGTCCGCTATAACATAAGAAAAGTTGAATAACATAACTTTTTCAAACAGTTTGTATTTTATTTCATTATTTATTTTATTGTATAAGTGGTTGATATATTGTTATGTCAATTGACTTAATATTATTAAAGTTACTTAAAATGTGTTATAAAGCAATCTAGCAATTCTGGCGGGTATTATGGTAAGAGATAACGGAGCTGTGTTTCCGAATTTTTACGTCGATAAAACGGTACAACTTCATGGGTAACTTATATAATTTCGTGTATGTGTATGTGTACGTCCGTGCATACGCACACACAATGGTTATGCATGCTAAGTACACACATACAAAACAATCTCTAATACTAATTGGCTAGGGATGACTGCATAAATGCCCTTAGAATAAATTTATTGTCTTCGGCCACTGTAGTAGAATAGTCTATGTTTAGCACAACGCAGAGCCAAGAGCAGGGTAGGGAAGGGAAGACATTGGGGCTGTCATCTGTCCGCAGAGACGGCCCGACACAACTTAATCGACGGCGCGCGCGCCTATTGGCTTGACGTTTTGTGTGTGCGCTTCTCGGCGTGCCAAAACATTCGTTATCAGTGAATATCAATTAAACCCACCTAAAATAAACTAAATTGTATACAGTGAAACATTTTGTGGTTTATATAGTGATATATTAGTGGGAGATCGGAATAAATATTCCGAGGCACGAGCCATGTGACTGCAAACGAAAGCAGATAAATAAAAGTACGTATTTCTCTTATTTTAACTTTATTGTAATGTTTGTTGGATGTTTGTTATAAATAGAATGTTGCTGGCATTCCAGGAGATAGTAAAATATTTTGAATGTATAGTCGATGTTAAGAATCTATCTATCTGTGTAAAAATTCTCAAAAAAGTAATGAATTAGAATAAACTAACAATGGACTACCGGCTGCGGCGCCAATAACAATGTTACTAATCTAATTAGATAAATTAATAATTTCATTGCTCAATTTCTAATGTTGTTTTGTCTAATTTAATACAAAAAATGTCCTTTATTAGATAGTAGTTTTCAACTCTTAATATAATATATATAAAAAAATATGCGGATAACGAATTTTCAAAAATACCTACTTATTCAAAATGACGAGAAACTCATTATTTGTGGTATTCGCGAATACCAAATGAGAGATTTCTATATAAGGAAGATAATAGATGAAAAGAAATTAGATTAATTTGCAAGTTTACTTGTCGAAAGTGAAGATTTGTTCTGTAGGATCATAACACTATTTTATAAATTGTCAATTATTTAACTCTAATTTATAAACTAACGAACAAACTGGTATCATACTCGAATGAATTCAATTAAAAATACGTTTGTTATAATACCCACTGACAGTTTGGGTTGTGGTATCTCTGGTAAGAAGCTACATTTTGTTTGTTTGTTTTCAAGTCTTTATAAACAATATTACAGCGAATGCAGTGTTCTAAAAATCATTATATTACATTGAATGGTTTGATAACATTATATATTTAGTATTGTTTAACTTTTCCCGTGTCCTTAGCTGTAATATAGACGTGATCAGAAATAATGTAACGATCTAAACGATATGACGTAAATTTTAGATGAAGATGTACTTTGAATATATTAAAATATCTTTGATATTAATAAATGGATTGAACACGGCGTTCTAGACAGCTTTAGCTCCGTTTGTCTACCATATTACCATTATTCATATAACCAAAAATCAAATGGCATTGAGGAATTAAGTAAAATATTGTGTTATTTCTTATTCTGACTTGCAACATTCAATTGTTTTTTAATATTACATGTTTCTCTAGTCAAAAATTATCGATTATGTTCGTCTTATTTTTATATATTCGTCTATAAGGATTGTTGTGTGTTTCCTATTTGGATCATTGATGTAGTAGCCATATATAGAACTTCCAGCACTGTTTGATTTATGACTGTATGTCGCCCATAATAATATCGTTTTAATTATCTACCAGAGACTACAATATATAATTGAAGGTTTGTATTTTTCAAGTCAATATAATATAATAATATCAAAGAGGTAGCAATAATAGTTTGAAACATACGGAAAGATAATAAATTTTACCGAGTGTACTTCTAAATGGTGTAAAAACTTTTTCAATTGGTGTAAGCATTAAAATATAGATAATAAAATAGAATATATAGGTAATAGAATAGACAAACAATTTTAACGCATTCAAATTACGAATTTCAATTATGTAACTAACAAAGTATATATGCAATCGTTACGAACGTTGAATGGCTAAAAATAAAGACTCTATTAACAAAATCCAAGTACACGTGCTAAAATTTGTACGAAATAAACCGAAACGAAATTTCGCGAAACAAATGCTAAGCGGAAAATTATTCAAATCGCTCGCGCCGTCCGAAGTTCTAAGAAAGGACTCGTTTTGAGTGACCTACTATGTTTTGTTTAAGCGTCTAGTCTAATGCGTTAAGTAATCCGATAGGCGGCATCCTATGCGTGTAATCTCTGCTTGCTCAATTAACTGTGACTGTCCTCAATAATATTAAATTACACGACACATCTTGCCTACTCTATTTTTGGCTATCAATTAACGGCACTTTCTCTTCACATAATCATTTAATTCTTTTTTAAATTAAAAACCTAACAGAGAAAAGACAAGACAAACGAAATGTTTGTTTCTTTTCACAAGATGTGAACTTAATGCGGGGCCACTGAGATGTTATAAATAAATCAATAAGAAAACATAAAAACATTAGAACGGTGAATTAAAAAAGCATGTAGCGTTCAGAGCTGTATGTCCCACCACAAGTGGTTGAGCGTCGCCCATAAACAAACACTTTTTTATATTATCGGTGGCAAACGAGGAGGGAGGCAGGAGGCTCATCTTGGGCAAGCGGACCTCCGCCCACGGACACACCCAGCCCTAGCAGAGCCGCGGGTGCCTTGTCGGCCTTTAAGGACGCTCTCTTGAAGGTCTCCAAGTCGTATAGGTTTAAACTTATACAATAAAAAAATTTTAGTCCACCAACATAAAACATTTAAATAAATAATGTAATAACAATAAAAAATATGGTAAATTTAATGCGAAGAACCTAAACTAAATTTAAATTCTATACACATCAAAAAATTTAAGAGACAATTTCTTCCGTTTCACATTGGCAACGTTCCAATGGAATCTGATGGGACTGCCGTGGTTGATTGATTCGGCGGTGGAGTTTCCACATTTCAACCAAATGACAAATGTTTGGCAAGAACATTTGGCGAATGTTTTTTTTGTGTATCAACATTTCAGCCGTTAGACGTCCACTGCTGGACAAAGGCCTCCCACTTGGACGCCATACATGTGTTCTTTGGAGGGATGTTCGCCATAATTTTGTGTCTATTTTAAGTGTACTTAAGCCCGTCTTACTACAGAATCAAACCTAAGAACTTCCATGTTATATTTTGTCCGAAGTTGAGAGCATTTATTAAGTATTACTTAACGCTATTTAGGGTTCTCTTAAAACGTTACAGGGGTTGGAAGGGGTTTTCTACAACAGGTTAGGGGTAGGGGGTGAGTCAAAAATCTTCAAAAATGCGTTACGTAAAACTATTTTTTTTATTTATTGCAGACAACGGAGCGGGTCGGAGGGAATCGAACACTTTTAAAACCAATAAACTACGAAGTTTATTAAAATACTAGAACACTCCCTTAATACTTGTGTGTAAAATATAACTTAGTCTTCAGTTACAATAGGATACAAAAAAATCAATGTATTCTTAGAAATGATACGCGCAGACGCACTTTGCTTAGCAATTCTAATAATGTCACGTAGCTTAACAGTTTTTGTGTGGCTATACGACCATCGATATAAATTAATCCGATTTATGAGGTGTCCACGATATGAGAAACCAATCGTACGTTTTACTGCCAATTGAGCGGGACCGGACCGAATCTGATTGCGATATATATTTGGAGTGTGTTTTGGCTTAAGTCACGCCTATGTGACCCCTTTTCCTGTTTACCACTCTCTGTTATTCATTATGAGTAATTATCTGTTGGGCGCGGAAAATTTCAATATTATATTTATACATCGTTTTTGAGTGTTTGCTTAGTGATGATATCAGGGATGTCAAGTCCGAACCTTGGTTTGAAAAATTTATAATTTATTCGATCTTTGAAAAGTCTAGACGGACGGATGGTCGGACGAGCCGTGGAACAGACATGCTGACGCATTAATTGGACCGGCTCGTCCAAACTTGTTACCATGGGCTCACAGAATCATAGTGTTAAACACTATTTATAAAATGTTTTGTTGAATGAGTGATGATATCGGATGTCCTTAAAATCATACATCAAGTGGCCTAAACAGCCGGCAACACAACCTAAGCGCTGATTGTGCCGCGATTGTCCATGGGCAGTGGTAATGTCTTATCATAAAGGAGACTAGACATCTATACAATAATAAGTCCTATATATCTGTTGCCTGTGTGTGACTGCGTGCGACTAATAAACAGGAAGACTGGTAGTCAAGTCTCCTGGATTAACAATAATAACATTTTATGCGGTGCTGAAAAGCTGAGTAATTCAACTTCCTATTTGTACAATATTTGAATTATTATAATTAATTTTTAAATTAACGATTGTAATACAAGTTAGCTTTGACACGCACGCGCACGCGGGCAAAAAACATTTCGTTATTTATAATAATTTATTAATTATAACTCTTTTAATTATCAGTTCAGCTATATTTGTTTGTTTTTGGACTACTTTACCAAGGATAAACTTAAAACTAACAAGTTTACATGTGCTGAATCAAATGAGGTTTATATAATTTAAATTAGCCTAATGAAGGCAATTTCAGCGCATTGGTTCTGTTGCCGGCTTTTTACGCCGCTTAAGCGGCACTTTTACAAGTACCGTTTCATGCTGAGCATTCTGTGATCTCGTGGTATCACTTCAGATGAGTCGCCCCAATAGGTCCGTCACCATATGCTTCAGCATGGCTTTTATTTGCACGATTTTATACATTAGTATAACCACGCAATATAAAATTTAGTATATTTTTTTACGTTATAGCAGACAACAGAGAAGGAGGGTTTTATGTATGATAAGAGAACTACGTAGTTCATGGACAAACGCGCCACATACCGCGCTTTGGTTGTGTTGCCAGCTTTTCACGCCACTTAAGCGGAATTTTAACGGGACTCCGATATTCTCACTCAGAGAAACACAGTAAAGGCACCGTTTCAAGTTCAACACTTCACTTGAGTATTCTGTGATGCTGAGTAAATACATAAAAATATCTCATGAAATGAACTGTTTGCTTTAGGTTGCGTAATAAATCCTTATAAGCAAAAAAACTAAAAACCTTTATGGTCAATAGAAAATAAAGGTGATATTACTTCTTTGCCAATAGGGAAAGCATCGCTTTTTAAATTTCTTTTACTCGCTATTCAGTTCTCGGCGACTACCTGAGTCCACCATTTGTTTGCTGTAATAATACTGTTCAAACATTGCTTTAGCTACTGTCTGCACAGAAACTTAAACAGAATTTATCTTTTTATTATCAGTAAGGTGTGTTTTACGTTTGTTTTATTATAATTTTGATCAATAATAAATACATAGTTATCAAAAATAAACAGAAATAATCATTTATTAAGTATAATATCAAAATTTACAAAAATATATACAGTATATTATGGCCGTTCGCCGACCATGTGACTCCGTTCGGCCGCCCATTCGACTAGTTTCTCCCCACGATAGGCCAAGCCGAGGTTTTCGAGTCTCGCAGGAGGCGCCCATGTGCTAATCGTGTAAACTCTCGGGCGAGCCGCGACCGTATGGTCAAACAGCAAGATAGTCATTAAAATATATATATATATATATATATTATGGATAAAAAGGAATGACTATCGAATTTTATTTTTGATATTGAGGTATTAATTTTATAGCCTCGTAGGTAAGTTTAATACGTCAACCATGAAGCGAGAGGTATCGGGTTGGAATCCCGTCCGGACAATTATAATTTAATAGGCCCTTAAAATATCACCGTTTAAAAAGGCCGCTTTAGCGGCAGCGTAAATACCGGCAACACAACCAATGCGAATACGAGACCCATCCGTTGTTCGCTATACCAAAAAATTGTAATTAATAGTAAAAGTGGTGTATTTTATTGTTACTTTCTTTTCATTTTATAAAATATAACCCCAGTTTAAAACGTATATAAATATATGAAAAGGCTATATACTACCATTATTAACGGGTAAAAGAGTTTTTACCTGTTTCTATCTGTTAGAACTAACCGAATGAACGAATTTTAATGCATCTATTCTTTATGTAATTAATATTTATTTTATTCTGTTAGAGTAAGGTTAAGCTTTCATAAAACTTGAATATAGAACCTTCTCAGTTGGTAAATGAATTGCAATGTAAGAAGCCTGAGAAATGAGTACCCGTATGATCTTGAACAAAAGATCTTAAGAACGTCTCAAGAGCGTTTGTGATTTTAATAGCGATCAGGGTTGATTTTATAAAACATACCTACGTGTAATCAAAATAAAACTCAACCAAATTGTTTTTATAATATAAAATTAATAATTTTAATAAGATATATGTCCAAACATGACGTTTTACGAATATCGGGAGAATTAAAAGCTCGGAATATGAATTCAGTTAATAGTTATAGAATACATTTTTTACCGAGGTTCGTGTCTCACAGGAGACGCCTTTGTGACGCCAGAAGTAGCAGCAACCTGTCCAGTTCGCCTCCCAGCCTGCGTTAAGCTGCATGGCAGCACAGCGAATTAGCCATTAAAAAAACATTTATATTTTACGAAACCCATCTGCTCTGTTACCCTCTATAAATGATTATTATATATTATTATTATAAGCCTGCAACGCACAACCGCTTGCCCTAGGTGAGTCTCTTGCTCTATTGTCACTGTTTTTAAATAAAAAAGATACACAATAAAAGGAGCCTATTCGTGTAAAAAGTACATTTGTATATGCCTATTGAACATTTTCATTGTTCTTTTCTGCGTGTTTATAGGGCTCAACCCACTCACTGTCCTGTTTTCACGACGCGTGCACCTTCCTTCACTTGAAGGGCCGTCAAGGCTGAACAAGCTAACGGCACGGACATTTTAAAAATAATTACTTAGAATCGTCCTAAATGAAATAGAACGGAATTGTGTAGGTGTCTGATCCGTTATTTTTCACACAGGCATTTAATAGGTTGTAAGCAATAAAATGGGTTTATGGGAGTGTCCCCTTTCCATGAGTTCCCTGAAGCGGTCGCTGCGATATGCACTGATTCTTCGAATTTAACCGTTCGTATTATAAATGCATCTCAATCCCGCTTACTTATAATTTTTGCACAAATCTTAGGTCTTCTAATTGATACATATTAAGATAGACTCAAAAATATAATATTTTTCAATTTCGATTGACATTTTTCTAATTATTTACGATATTGCAATGTCTAAGCTGTGAAATGTTAACAATAACAATGGTATTTTCCAGTTCAAACACAGTGTATTATGTGTCTCATATTTGATTCAACAACTAATATTAGCTGATAAGTAGATAAAGCGAATGTTTGTTAATTCCGAACGACATAGTGACCTGAATTAACACTTAACATTAGTGATTTGATAAAGCTTCAAGCTAAACAAAGATAAGTTTTTTTGTTTAAATAAAGCAATTAAGATAACATTTTGTAATCGATCCACACAAATGAAGCAACATTTTTTGTAAAGACGGGACGAAATCGAGCAATTTCATCTAGGATCCAACGCCTATGTTCATCCCTAGCCAGATCATAGGCCATGGGTGCGTGTCCGGCCTTTACAATTTCACAGAGTGAATTTTATACATTTTTATTTAATCTTTGCCAACAGTAGTTATTTTAATATTTCAAGATAATTGGGAACATTTAATTCTTACTTAAAAATATCAAATATGTGTTAATAATTGAACTAATAAAACTTGGATTGAAGGACAAACAATGTCAAAGACCTTTGTTCAAATTAAAAAAAACAATTGTAGAATTGTATAGTTCAGTGTATATGTATATGTAAATAAAAAAATCTGAAGAAATATTGTCTCATTTGCCGGTTCGTCAGAAGTGTTACCACGAAATTATGCCGCTTAAACGGCGTAACAAGTCGGCAACACAAACATATATCGGACTGTGGCGCGGTTGTCCATGGGCGGCGGTGTTCTCTTATCATATAGGAGACACATGTACTCCATTGCCCGCTGTACCACAAAAAGCTGGAAGCTGGAAGCTTTTTCAGCTGGAATTTCCACTGTGATATATACTGTAACGTATAAACGAATACAATTGCGTAAGATACCGCAGTGTAAGTAATTACACTATAGCGAACAAGTTAAGATAACTTTTATCAAATTGATAATTGAATTACACAATGTATTATTAATACCCTCATTTAACGATTTAACTAAAGCGAAGTTAACTATTTCTTACCAGCTACTGTTAATTTCAAGTCAAATATAGGACTTCGAGTAGGGTTTCCTAAACTCTTGTAACACTAACTCATATAATGTTTATAGACTGACCCGATGCCATATAGTTTAAATTTTTTTACTAGTACAAGTAGTGAAATGAAATGAAATATTTTATTCAACATATATACCAGTAATAATGCCCTTATAGTATCATGTTTTGAGAGCCTCGTAGCTAATTATTTTATAAGTCTACCATAAAGCGAGTGGTATAGGGTTCGAATACCGTGGATAGAAATATGACTGGTAAAATTGGTTTCGTTGAATAACGAGAATTTGTTTATAAATTATATTCCTCGTTAATAAATTTGAACTTAACACTTTAAATGACTAAATCAAACAGCATCAGAATATTTTTTGAGCAATTACAGACGCTTTTCACACTCGCACGATAAATGGTTGACGTTCTGGCGAAGAAATGTCACAAATTTTGACGTTGGGATGTGGTGGAGATTTAAAAATGTTCTCAGACATCTAAATATTATAAACATTCTGACAAATGTTATAAGCAAATTAAGGTAGACAGTACTTTTTTATACAATTGGTGACAATCGAGCAGGAGGCTCAACTAGGACAAGCGATCCTTGCAGAGCCGCGGATGCGTGCCGGCCTTTAAGGAATGTGTACGCTCTTTTCTTGAAGGTCCCCAAGTCGTATTCGATAGAGAAGTGGTTCGCGGTGGATGCACTTAGATGACAAAGACGTATCAACTTTCCAGTAGTATCCAATTTTCAACTAACTTACAATATATGGAAACGCTATTGAATTATCACAATAATGTATTCTACAGACTAAAATATTTAAATCCTTTGGTCTATTCCGATCAAACTCTTTGGCGTTGCGTAGATATATTGGTTCCTGCAGTATCTATCGCATTTGTCATGGGAGAGTGTTTTGAGGAGCTGTTTGGATTAATACAGCTGAATCATCGAACGACGAACATCGATGTATTTCGTTCTACAACTCATCGTTTTTAAGCATTTTATTCCGCGCAACTCCCGTGGGACAGCCACGCTGAAGCATGCTGACGCAATAATTGGGCCGGCTCGTCCTAAGTGATACCATGAGCTCACAGAATACTCAGCGTGAAACGGTACTTTTACTGTGTTTCGCTGAGTAAGTGAGGATATCGAAGACCCTTAAAAGTGCCGCTTAAGCGGCGTAAAAAGCCGGCAACACAACCAACGTGGACTGTTACGCGATTGTTCATGGCCGGTGGTTTTCTAACCATATAGGAGACCCACCTACTCCGTTGTCCGGTATAGAATAAAAATAACCATTGTGAATCAGTGGTATTTTAGCGGTAAAATCAGAGGTAATTCTAGACTAATACGAATTGGAGTTCTTAAAAAAAGAGCCCTTCAATAAAAGACCGCAACTATCCTTAAAAGGCCGCCAACGCACCCACGGCCTATCAACGGCTGAAAGTGTCTATGGAAGGACCATTTATCCTAGATGAGCGTCATAAAAACAACAGTTGCGTTTTGATATGTCCATTGTATTACTACCATGTAATTCCATGCACTACTTGTGTCTTTTAAATTTTGACAAGTGAAACAGTGCAGCTTATAGCTGTATGCTACAGCGCAAGTGCTGAAGCGACGATTTTCAACGCACCCATACACAAACAAAAAAGTTGCGAATTTAAATAGAAGTCCCACTTGAGCAAATCAAAAATGGTGATAAATATCCATAATGTATTTATTTTATCCCATATGTAATGTTAACTCAATCCCAGAACCAATATCCCATATAAAATGAACCATAATGTACATACATTGCCAAGTATGGAGCCGAATAAAGAAGCTAATGTCAATTTTACATTTGTGCTTCACGAAGGTCGGTTCTCGGAATTGTTGACGTTAGATTTTATCGACAAAGATCAGTTTTTGAAATACTTGCGAGTCACGAAACTTAACAGGCAACAAAAAATTTAGTATCGAAATACAATTTAATTAAGAAACATTTGGATGTTTGATTATGTAGGGTTATTAACATTGATTTGATAACCGTTGACGTGATGACGCTCAAATAGAAGAACTATTATAATTATTGGTATGTGAACCAATTAAATGTGGCCAGACGACCTTATAAAGGTAGGAAGACGCTGGATGCAGGTCGCCTTCTATTTTTGAATTTGATTTAAAAAAAAGTATTGCTTTATCAACTTTAAGACAAT
>DWCF01005929.1:0-13310 GCA_018230265.1 Delias oraia
GAATTTTGAAACGTTCGAATTTCAAATTAACATTCAAGATTATAGAGCATTTTATAACCGAAAATCGTATACACATATTATTTAATAATGGAACAAGGATTGTAGGTTTTAATGTTTGAATTTGAAATATTAGGTTTTCTCTATAGAGTATAAAGCATATACAACCTTTTAGAGTTCTAAATCTAATGACTGCTGAGTTTTTTAAATACTACAAAAGTGCCGCTTAATCAGCGTAAAAAGCCGGCAACACAATCAATGTATGGACTGTAACGCGGTTGTTCATGGATAGCGGTGTTCTCTTACTATAAAGGAGACCCACCTGCTCCGTTGTCCGCTATAGAAGAACTTATAAAAAAACATATTAACATTAAATTTAATTGACATTTTTATTAAAAAAACAGGAATTAGAATGTTGAAACGTCAATAAGGTTCCAATTTTAAATATTAAGATATAGATTATAGAACATGTACCCTTTTATAACTGACAATATAGTAATATAATAAACTGATAATAAACCGATAATAAATGACTGCCTTAAAATTGAATTGCTTGATTTAAAAATGGAACAAGAATTCGAATTTCAAATATTAACATTCAATTATAGATTATAGAGCATGTACCCTGTTATAACCGAAAATCGAATCACTACTTTAATTTAAAAATGGAACAAGAATCCGGGATGTTACCGTAATTTGAAATTCGATTTTTAAATATTGCGCTAGTTCTAGATTAGATGGAACCATATATAATTAATATTGTTCGACTACTATATAGTCGTCAGGGTTTAAAAATAGAAGTGGAATTCGAATTTTGAAACGTCACTAAGATTCCAATTTCAAATATTAAGTTGTTAGATTAATTAATTTTAATTTAGGTTAGTAATTATAATATTAAAATTAAGTTATATTTATTATTCAGTTAACGATTAAATGGAACCTTGTGAAATATAAATGTCAAAGACTTCGTAATTGATTAAAAAAAAATAGAATTATATTAGAATTAAAATGAAATATTCGCCCGTGGGAGAGCCATGCTGAAGCATATGCTGACGCACTAATTGGGCCGGCTCGTCCATACCACGGCTCGCAGAATACTCAGCCGTAAACTTGTACTGTGTTTCTCAGAGTGAGTCAGGATATCAGAGGCCCTTAAAATACCGCTTAACTGGCGTAATAAAGCCGGCAACACAACCGATGCGCGGACTGTGGCGCAGTTGGTGATGGGCGGCGGTGTTCTCTTACCATATAGGAGACCCACCGGCTCCGTTATCCGCTATACTATAAAATAACAACAAAATCCATCTAAAAGTCAATTATTTATATTTACAATCCCTTCAATAATATTTTCCTATTCGTTTTATCTACTTTTATATTTGTAACAAAAGAAGCCATATTCTCCATGACGTAATAATTTTTTTTTATATAATACAGCGGACAACGGAGCTGGTGGGTCTCCTACATGGTAAGAGAACATCGTCGCCCAACTCCAATCGCGCCACAGTCCCCGCATAGATTGTGTTGCCGGCTTTATTACACAGTTTAAGCGGCATTTTTAAGAGTCTGCGATATCCTCGCTCACTCAGCGAAACAGTACATGTACCGTTTTACGCTGAGTATTCGGCGAATATAGTATATAGTAGAGTATATTTTCTTTACATATATATAAACTCTTTTATATGTTTTATGTGTTCTGTTTAGTTATGTAATTTTCCATGGCGTCTGCGCCGTTGAGGAAAACGTGACAAAGCCCTTTGTTGCTATGCGGAAACGTCACCCCATATGGAATTAATACGTAATAATAATTTTAACTATAAATTCATGATTGAGTTTTTATCTGAAAAATATGATTTTATTTCTGTTATTTTTTTATAGTATAGCGGACAACGGAGCAGGTGGGTCTGCTATATGGTAAGAGAACACCGCCGCCCATCACCAACCGCGCCACAGTCCGCACATTGGTTGTGTTGCTGGCTTTTTACACCACTTAAGTGGAATTTTTATGCGCCGCCGATATCCTCACTTACTCAACGAAACACAGTACAAATACCGTTTCACGCTGAGTATTCTGTGTGCTCGTGGTATCACTTCGGGCGAGCCGGCCCAATTAGTGCGTCCGCATATGCTTCAGCATGGCTTTCCTACGGGTGATAACAGTTTTGGTTAAATATTGACTGTGTTTTGTCGGCTTTACGTAGTATGAACGGAATAATTTTAAGGGCTGATATCCTCACTCGCTCAACGAAATACTACAAGTATTCCAAGCTGGTCTCCTGTGAGCCTTCGGTATGAATTCGTACGAGATAGGTCAATTACTATATCAGCTCGGCTCTCCCATTGGTAATACAGGATTAAGACACTCGCATAGCCACTGTCAGGCCCTAAGACTAAATAAATTATAATTTGTTATACCAACCGGGTATCGGACCCTATACCTCTCAGTGTCTTATAATAACTAGGCTCTCAAAATGAGTAATTACAGTTTGTAATTGAAAATTATCCCTTATAAGACGTCCGCCATTTTAAATTATCGAGGCCAATGGAACGCGTTGTGAAATGTCTTAACGTCTTCGTTCCATTTTCAAATTAGATTATGAACAGATAAACACGCACAAAGGAGTTTGAATGTGGATTGCTTATTTTAAAAATGGCGCAAATGTTTATGATTTCTGTAATTATTTTCTATGCGATATCAAAGAATTTATGAGCTCATTATCTAATTTAGTTTCTTTTGATGATAGTCACAGTATTTAATATAAAAATGTTTTACCCGTGTGAGAGCCATGCTTAAATATGCTGACGCACTAATTGGATCAGCTCGTCCGAAGTTATACCACGGGCTTATAAAATACTCAGTGAGAAACGGTATTTGTCCTGTTTCGCAGTAAGTGAGGATATCGGAGGCTCTTAAAAGTGCCGCTTAAGTGGCGAAAAAAGCCAGCTACACAGCAAGCGTGGTCTGTGACGCGGTTGTCCATGGGCGGTGGTGTTCTGTTACCGTATAGGAAACCCTCCTGCTTCGTCGTCCGCTATACTATAAAAAATGGGTTTTGATTAGGATTGAAGCAACAACAATTCTACTTAAACTTAGAGCCATACTGACGCACTAATTGGTCCGGTAATAAAGTGATACCACGGGCCCACAGAATACTCAGCACGAAACGGTACTTGTACTGTTTCGCTAAGTGCGTGAGGATTTTTAATGAATATATATAGATGTAGGAACTCGTTAAAAGTGTTAGGATTATTAATTTCTATGTTGAATTATGAAAGTAGGTCATTGGAACAGAGTTGTAATGATGTAATTCATGAATTTATAATTCCTTCGATGTTTGACACAAATAATGTCTGGTGGTGGCCTTAGTAACTAACCACGAAGCTAGAGGTATGGGGTTCGATCCCTTGTATAATTTATTCAATTTTGGAAATGCTTGACAGTGGCTGGGCGAGTGTCATAACACTTTTGTACCTGTGTGAGAACAATGCTGTCACACTACCACAGGCTCTGAATACCAGCGTAAACTACTTAGTTCTACCTTGTATTTATACAGCTCAAGCGGCGTACAAATGCCGGCAACACAACCAAAGCGTGTATTGTGACGCAGTTGTCCTTGGGCGATGTTCTATAGAGAAGACCTGCTCCGTTGCCTTCTATAACATAAAAAAAATAGTATAATCTGATAGTATTCTATTGTCTCAAAAAAGTAAGAAGCTCAACTAGGTTAAGCGGTCATCCGCCCATGGACACGCGCAGCCGATATAACTACGGTATATTATTAGTAATAATATTTAGTTTATTGTTTCTTCATTTTATGCAAATAGAAGTTGATTTAAATTTCTGTTTAAAAAGATATTTAGCCATCAGTGTTTTTTTTTATATTGTTTATGGTGTAGCAGACAGTCGAGCAGATGTGTCTCCTATATGTAAAAGAACACCGCCGCCCATCACCAACTGCACCACAGTCCGCGCATTGGTTGTGTAGCCGGATTTTTACGGCATTTTTACGGGCTTCCAATATCTTAATTCACTAAACGAAGTACCGTTTCAAATACAACTACCATTTCACGCTGAGTATTCTGTGATCCCGTGGTATCACTTAGGATGAACCGGCCAAATTAGTCAGCATGTCTTTCCCACGGGTGCGACAGTATTAAGACACTCGCCCGGCCACTGTCAAGCCCTTCCAGAGACTGAACAAATTAAATTATATCCTACTCGGGATTCGAAACTGATCTCTCAGTTAATGATAGACCCATAAAACATAATAAATATTTGTATTTTTATTTTCAAGAAGATATTTAGCCATCGGTTCTTGGTTCGAATGGTATAAATTATATCACTGGCATCCGGTGTGATCGATCTTAGTACATTTGACCTAGTTTCCCCATTCCATCTGGAAGGGTACCGGTCATTTGATGCAGACTATACGAGCACGTAACATCTGAAAGAGGTTTTATTTAACTATTTATATTTTTGAAGGCATTCTGTACGTATCACCACTGGTTCAGCATCCTTCTAAAAACAGCGTACCTTAGAGATTTATTTTTAAATTCTATAGCGGACAACTGAGCAGGTGGGTCGTCATATGGTAAGAAAACCGCCGCTCATGAACAACCGCGCTGTTGCTTTTTAAGCCGCGTATCCCTGCTGCTGAAATTCATCGAACATCGAGGCAGAATGCTTAGTTTCATCGTGATCACCTCGATTGCACTTGCATATCGTGCCGCGCACTACTTCTCTGGAAAATCACCCGCTAGGGTGATGGGTGGTGGTGTTTTCTTACCAAATAGGAGACCCACCTGCTCCGTTGTCCGCTATACCATAAAAGAAGCTATAAATTATAGATATTGTTGGAACAGTATGACTTCCTTTTAACCGAATCTTATATAGGTCGTACATAGGTCACGTCTTAACATAAGAGTAGCATTTTTTTTATCTTAAAATACAGGTTTTTTTGCTATAGCGGGCAACGGAGCAGGCGAGTCTTCTCTATGGTTTTACATCGCCGCCCATGGACAAGTTCGCTGCAATCCGCGCTTTGGTTCTGTTGCTGGCTTTTACGCCGCGTAAATGGCATTAAATGGGGCACCGATTTCCTCACTTAGCGAAATATTACAAGTACCGTTTCACGAGTATTCTGTGAGGCCGTGCTATATGCAGTAGTTGAGCCGGCTCGTCTGTGATACCACAAGCTCACAATATACCATCGTGAAACTGTTTCGCTGAATGTGGAAATACAAGTTAGTATATTACACTACTTAAGCGGAGTATAGTGGCGAAAGCATGGTTGTCCATGGGCGGTGGTGATCTCACACCATTGAAGTTACCCACCCTATCCGATATCTGCTAATCAATATATAAATTAAATGTATAAAAATTACTATTAATCTGAACTGGCAAGTCAGATGTAATATGATGGAGTCACAGAATATCAAAGTATGTAAACTTGAATTGGTTTTCGCCGAGTGGTTAAATGTCCATGGGCGGCGATATATAAATATAGATAGCTCTATATAGCAGTGAAATGATAATAGATGTTTGATTTTTCAGATGGACATATACCTCCAAACTGCCAGTCCTATTGTTGACGAAGTCCTGAAAGGATATAATGGAACGATATTTGCCTATGGGCAAACTGGAACAGGGAAGACGTATACCATGGCCGGTGGGAATTCAGCGCCAGAGTTGCGTGGGATAATACCAAATTCATTTGCGCATATTTTCAGCCATATCGCGAAGGCAAAGGATGATGAAAAGTGAGTTTTGTGTGTCGTGTTTTTTAATGGTATAGCGGACGGAGCAGGTGGGTAATAGAACACCGCCGCCCATGGTCAACCGCGCATTGTTTGTGTCATCGGCTTTATTACGCCACTTAAGTGGCATTTAAAGGGCCTCCGATATCCTCACTCGCTCAGCGAAACAATATAGAAGCACTGTTTCAAGTACAACTACTGTTTCACAGTGAGTATTCTGTGATCTCGTGGTGTCACTTCGGACGACGGGAGGTGTCTCCCACGGGTGTGACAGGTTTAAGATCCAACCAATGTCAAGCCCTTCGAGAAACCGAAGAAATTATAAATCAAATGATAACTGTTTGGACCGGGATTCGAAGGCGATACCTCTCGCTTCATGGTGGAATTATAAAACCATTTAGCTTCGAGGCTTTCTAATGGCTACAATGTATTCCCAGATTCCTTGTATGCGTGACATATTTGGAGATTTACAACGAGGAAGTCCGCGACCTACTTGGGAACAATCCCCACCAGAGCTTGGAGGTGAAAGAGAGACCCGATATCGGTGTCTTTGTCAAGGACCTTACGGGTAATATATATCTTAAATTAGAGTAAACCCTTTAAATATGTTGCTCCAAAAATAGAAATTTTATTTATTTTACGGTATATATTTACAATATATAATTAAATATTATATTTAATGACATATTAAATATTATATATTTATAATTAAATTAAAAACAATATAAAATAAAAATATAAAAACGACATTTAATTTCAATAATTTAAATTTACAATCTTAAGCGGCACTTCTAATGACTCCGATATCCTCACTCACTCTGTTAAACAGTACAAGTATTGTTTCACGCTGAGTATTCTGTGAGCCCGATGTTACTTCGGACGAGCGGGCCCAATTAGTGCGTCAGCATATGCCTTAGCATGGCTCTCCCACAGATGAGACAGTATTAAGACACTCGCCCGGCTACTATCAAACCCTTCCAGAGAGGGTATAAATTATATTACCGGACCGGAATTCGATCCCGATACCTCCCGCTTCATGGTAGGCTTATAAAACCAAATAGCTGCGAGGTTCTCAAAATTCCAGGATACGTGGTACACAATGCCGATGAGTTGGAGAAAATCATGGCGGTCGGTAACAAAAATCGACATATTGGTGCGACTGCTATGAACATCGAGAGCTCAAGGTCCCATGCGATTTTCTCCATCACGGTGGAGAGTAGCAAGAAGGGCTCTGATGGGAAAATGCACGTGAAAATGGGAAAATTGCATCTGGTCGATTTGGCGGTGAGTTTTCTACAAACACATCGCATCCGGTGCGAGTTTTCAAAAAAGTTATGTAGTTAAATTTCGATCTGTCAGTAGTAGTGTGTAGTTAGTAGTATTGCTACTGCGAGAACAGGTAAGGAGAGAAGTAATGCAATAGAAAAGAAAACAGACAAGAAAAAATAAATCAACTGAAGATCTTCTATGGGTAATGGCGGGCAACCGCTGGATCCAGATCGCTCAAGATTGCAATAGGTGGGCGTCTTTGGGGGAGGTCTATGTCTATCAGTGGAGTTGATAGGCCGATGATGATAATATCTAGTAGGTACATGATTTTTACAGTATAGCGGAACACGGAGCAAGTGGGTCTCCATCATCATGGTAAGAGAACACCGCCGCCCATCGTCAACCGCGCCATAGTCCGCGCATTGGTGTTGCGGGCTTTTTACGTCACTTAAGTGGCATTTTTAAGCGGCATTCTGTGAGCCTCGGATGAGCCGGCCCATTTAGTGCGTCCGCATGTGCTTTAACATGGCTCTCCCACGGGTGAATACTTGATAAATGCTGTGTTTCAGGGTTCTGAACGTCAAAGCAAAACACAAGCGACCGGCACTCGTCTGAAGGAAGCCACAAAAATAAACCAGTCGCTTTCTGTACTGGGTAATGTTATATCAGCATTGGTTGATGGTAAATCCACACACATTCCATACAGAAACAGCAAGCTGACCAGACTCCTTCAGGATTCGTTGGGCGGCAATTCCAAGACTGTTATGGTAAGATTTTATTCTTTACGGTATAGCGGATAACGCAGATGGTTCTCCTATATGGTATGAGAACACCGCCGACCGGACATCGGACAATCGCGCTACAGTCCGCGCATTGGTTGTGTTGCCGGCTTAACGCCGCTTTTACGGTATTCCAAGAGCTTCTGTTATCCTCATTCAGCGAAACAGTAGAAGTACCGTTTCAAGTACAGCTACAATTTCACGCTGAGTATTCTGTGAGCACGTGGTATCATTCAACCAGCCGGCAGAAGCCCTCTCACGGGTGAAGTAAATATATATTAAATTTGTTATTTCACAGATAGCTACAATAGGCCCATCGGATACGAACTACGTGGAAACAATTAGCACACTTCGTTACGCGAATCGTGCAAAGAATATTGAGAACAAAACTCATATTAATAGTGAACCCGGAGATGCTTTGCTCACTAGGTAAGTGAAAACATAATCCCAATAGAAGGACCTTGTCAGTTTCTCTCTTATTTATACATATGTAAAGAAAAAGAGATGGCAAAGCTCGGAGTCTCGCTGCGAGATAAAATCCGAAATGAGGTTATCCGCAGTCGAACCGAAGTAACATTGCCCGCTGTATTAGTAAGTTGAAGCGGCCATTGCCACGACGAGCGATGGGGAAGAAATATACTCGAGTGACGACCGCGTGCAGGAAAGCGCTGAGTGGGACGTTCCGCCACGTGGTGGAAGACGATTTCACGAAGGTCGCGGGCAACTGCTGGACCCAGAACTGCTTTGCACGGGTATAACGTCAGCATAGCTGACATCGTGATTATTGTCTTCTTGTTGGTGATCCGTTATTGAAAGCAAACATTAAAAGTTCTTGCGTCTTTGTTTATTGTAACAACTTGTAAGAGAGGTCTTTCTTCTAGCGGCTGAAGCTAGATTGACTTGTAGCCGGAACGTACTCCGTTAGAACGGACTCCACCCTTCCAGCTGCGCGTTAGGCATCATTGTTTCTGGTGTCACAGCGACGGAGTTCTTTGAATGTTTCTATTGCAGCGCTTTGTATCTGTATGTTCTTTTATTAATGGTATGGGAGTCTGTGGTGAAATGAGATTGTAAAAATTGTGATCCGGGCACGACGTGGTAATAGGAAAAATTAAATGTCGTTTCTTTTATTGCAGAGAAATCCAATTGTGTTTTATTGACTGTTGTTCCCAGTCAACCAGCAAAATCTTTTGTAAAACGACATATATGTAGATAATAATATCAGTGGTTTTAATTTTCAGATTTCAGCAGGAGATCGATCAGCTCAAGAAGCAGCTTGAAGAAACTACTATTGGTAATCTCTTTTTTTATTCTATAGCGGACAACGGAGCTGGGTCTCCTATATGGTAAGAGATGAACGGCCATGAACAACCGCGCCACAGTCTGCGCGTTGGTTGGCACTTTTAAGGACCTCCGATATCCTATCTCTGCGAAACATAGTACAAGTGCAGTTTCACGCTGAGTATTCTGTGAGCCCGATATCACTACAGTCGAGCCGGCACAATTATTGCGTCAGCATATGCTCCAGCATGGCTTTAATATACAGTTTTAGTAAAATTGTGGCTTTAATTCTAATCAAAACCCAGTACTTAGCGTGAAACGTACTTGTACTCTCGTACTGTTTCGATGAGTGAGTAAGGAAATCGCAAAAAAGCCAGCAATAACCAGCGGACTGTGACGCGATTGATAGGTGGCGTTGTTCTCGTACCATATAAGAAACCCACCTGCTTCTATATGGAAAGAGAATACTGTCGCCCATGGACAACCGCGTTTTTATATATAAAGAAATGTAATAGGAAAACATTTGATAATTAAGTAATAATACAAATATACAATTGTACTGAGGAGCTGTAATCTTGAATTTCAGATGTGGAAGGCGATGGCGAAGAGCTATCAGAGGATACGGAAGACACTCTCACTGATCCCGAGCTGGATGTACTGGATCCAGAGGAGAAGAAGATCAAACGGAAGATCAGGAGAGAGGAAAAGGTGGGTTCTCAGGTTGTAGATGCGTCTGTAATGTTGGTAATAGTGGTTACAGAAAGAGGCCCGTGCACCGCCCTTCGACGGTAAGGCCTTTTTTTATGAAAATAGAGAAGTAATATAGTTAGGCTTATGATGGGACTACAGTATTTTTATGGTATAGAAGACAACGGAACACGTTAGTCTCCTATATGGTAAGAGAACACCGCTGACCATGCACAACCGCGCCATTATCCGCGCATTGGTTGTGTCACTGGCTTTTAACCCCGCATGAGCGGCATAATTTCAACGGCCTCCAATATCCACATATCCAAACACAGTACATGTACCGTTTCACATTGAGTAATCTGTGAGTAGTTTATAACAGACTGCATTATGTATACATTTCGATATTTTAATTACAGCACTAAATTAATCAATGCATTTTAATTTCTTTTCTATTAAGATGTTTTTTAATCGTTGTATTTGTAATTTAAAGGAGAAAACCAAGAGAGAGATGGCACATGAAGCGAGAAAAGTATTAGAAGAGAAGAAGGCAGAGCTGCAGAGGACAAAGTATGTACTAAACTTGAACATAATAATATCTTTATTATTATAAATTGATTAATTTTGTATTTGTAATGTTCTAGGGGATATTTACCCAGTATTAATTACATAGATTAATTAATCTGTGGATCTACTGAACCGATTTTGAAATTTATTTCACCAATAGAAACTAATAATATTTGTAAATAAAGATTATGTTTAAACACTTATCTGTGATTTTAAGAAAGTAAGAGAAAGGCGCCGCCCATAGACAATCATGCTACAGTCCGCGCATTGGTTGTCTTGCCGAATATTTACGCAGCTTAAGCGGCATTTTTAAGGGCCTCCGATATCCTCACTCACTCAGCGAAGTAGAAGTAGAAGTACCATTTCAAGCTGAGTGAACTCATGGAATCACTTCGGACTAGCCAGTACAATTAGTGCAGTATGGTTGTCCCACGGGTGCGACAGAGTTAGGACACTCGCACGGCCACTGTCAAGCCTTCCAGAGGCCGAACAAATTAAATTACTGTCAGGACCGGGATTCGAACTCCATACCTCTCGCTTCATTATGAAGCCACTCAGCTGCAAAGTTCGCTTTTTGAGGTATCCTGTTTTATGTCATTTTCAAAGCGTTTTCTTATAAATTTGATTTTGTTGAAAAGTAGTGTGCAATATTTTCAGGAAGCAACAGGAAGAGCTGAAAGACAAACTCCAACGTCTGGAATCCAAGGTGTTAGTTGGTGGCGAGAACCTGCTGGACAGAGCTGACACTCAGCGTAAACTTCTAGAACAGGCCTCTAAAGAGCTGGAGCAACGGAAACTGATTGAGCTGCGACTGCAGGAGGACCTGCAGAAAAAAGAGGTAAGAGTGGTGTTAAAAGTAGTTAAAAGCCGTGAAGCGCCGGCTTACAATTGCGCTTTTCCATATCACCCCGTGGGTGTCGTAAAAGACGACTGAGGGACGGACCGGAGGTCGGGCAGCAGCGTCCTCCGCGGACTATAAAACCTAACTGCGATCGCCAACCCGCCTGCCAAGTGTGGCGATCATGACAAATCCATCATGAAAAATCCTAGTATGTTTTTTATTGAATTTGTGGTGTGGAAAGTTACATTAAATATGACCCAACTGTCCAATCGAACACACGGGCTCGAAGGATGCTCAGCGTGAAACGGTACTTGTACTGTGTTTCACTGAGTGAGTGACGCTATCGGAGGCCCTTAAGCGCCGCTTTAATGGCGTAAAAAGCCGGTAACACAGCAATGGCGGACTGTGGCGCGTTGTCCTTGGGCGGTGGTGTTCTTGTCATATAGGTAACCCACCTGCTCCGTCCGCTATACTATGAAAAATCTGTTTAATAATTTAGCTGATACATGTGAACATAGGATTACCTCGGAAATTACACCCACTGAGTTTATTTCGCCAGCTCTTCTCAGTGGGTGCAGCTTGGAACCGGCGGTTGACGGATCTAGAATACAATTTAGTATTTTAGTATCGAATGCCTGCATTTTTGTTTATTTTGAATAAAAATATTTAATTTCATTTCATTACACTCCTTACAACGCCACAAACAAACTCTTTTTTTTTCTATAGCGGACGACGGAGCAGGTGTGTCTCCTATGTGGTAAAAACACCACCGCCCATGAACACACAGTCCGCGCATTGGTGTTGCCGGCTTTTTATGCCGCGTAAGCAGCACTTTTAAGGTCCTCCGATATCCTCACTCGCTCTGCGAAACACCACATGTACCGTTTCACGCTGAGTATTCTGTGAGCCCTATATCACTTCGGACGAGCCGTCCCAATTAGTGCATCAGCATGACTACCACGGAAGTTCTCTGTTTAATATTGTTTCTATTGTAATTAACTTACAGGCGGAAAGAGTAGACCTAGAAGAACGATATTCCAGTCTGCAGGAAGAAAATGCTGCGAAGACACGGAAGTTGAAACGCGCCGTACAATTATTGAACTCGGCCAAGGTGATGTGTTTTTATAGTATAGCGGGCAACGGAACAACCAACCGCGCTATTTCGAGCATCGGTTGTGTTGCCGGCTTTACGCCACTTGAGCGGCACTTTTAAGAGCCACTGATATCCACACTCAGCATTCCAGTAGTAGAATCGTAGCAAGTATACTATTACGTTGAGTATTCTGTGTCTCTGATATCAGTTCATGCGTGCGCATATGCTTGAGCATGGCTATCCCACTGGTGAAAGTTTGTATCCTGTTTCAGGCTGAACTTGCTGATCAGCAGCGGGAGCAACAGAGGGAGATGGAGGGAATCTTGGATGGTATCAGGGCGCTTAAGAGAGAGTTGCAGCTTGCTGACCTGGTCCTCGACTCCTATATACCCAAGGAGTACCAGGTAATATTATTTTTATTTATATTCTCGTAGATAAGTGGTTTAATAGTACTATCAAGAAGCGAGAGGTATTAGGTTCGAATCTTTGTCCGGAAATTTATAAATTATACTTTATTCCGTCTCTGTAAGGGCTTGACAGTGGCCGGACGAATGTCTTAATGTGGGAGAGCCATGTTGAAGCATATAGTGGACGTACTAATTGGCGTGGCTCGATCGAAGTGATACCACGGACTCAGAGAATGCTCAACGTGAAACGGTACTTGTACTGTGTTTCGCTGAGTGAGTGAGGATATATGGACCTTAAAAATGCCGCTTAAGTGGCGTAAACAGCCGGCAACACACCCAATGCGCGGACTGTGGCGGTGTACTTTTACCATATAGTAGACTTACCTGCTTTGTATTCATATAATATAATATATATATATATATATATCTTAATATATATAAATCTCGTGTCACAATATTTGTCCTCAATGGACTTAAACCGCTTAACAGATTTCGTTCAAATTTGCACGCAATATGCAGTTTGATGCAACTTGAGAGATAGGATAGCTTAGATCTTTTATTATCGTCGCAATTTTATTTTATTGCAAATTATTTGTCTATAATTAATTGACAGTCACCATTATCTGTTAACTCCA
>DWCF01005930.1:0-13307 GCA_018230265.1 Delias oraia
AATTAATAGGGTCAGCTCATCTGAAGTGATACCACGAGCTCACAGAATACTCAGCGTGAAACGGTACTTGTACTGTTTCGCAGAGTGAGTAAGGATATCGGAGGCCCTTAAAATGCCGCTTAAGCGACTTATAAAGCCGGCAACACAACCAATACGTGGACTGTAACGCGGTTGTCCATGAGTGGTGGTATCCTCTTACTATATAGGAAACCCATCGCTCCGTTGTCCGCTATGTCATAAAAAAGTAGTTATTCTAATAGCTTCTAAGTAGATTTATTAATACTACGATGCAAGAGATTAAAATATAAAATTACTCTACAAGTCATCAATAAAATAACAGCATTAGAAACAAGCCAGGTCATCCGGGAAACAAATTATATATGGAATTGATAAACGGCCAGATTTAGCCTGTTAAGTTAAACAGAGTTTAAACGATATTTATATTCTCTCTGACTCGGAAACCGTGCATAGGTTGAAAACTACTATATCGTCTCAAGAACAGAAAATTCTTTCTAAAATTTATATATATTTTTGATCAGATCAGTTTATCATCAGTTTCCTATGATAAATATTAGACTAAGAAAATATTGCCTTGAAGTATTTTAATATATTGTTCTCAAACAATGCATATAAATTACAAAATTACTCCCTAATCAATGCTTTGTTCTAACAAACACAAACATATAATATTAACTCAAATCTCAATTACAAATCTTGCAGCATTCATTAAAATTATTGCACAGACAGATAAGGGTATTCTTTTCCGACTTAAAATCTAATATAGTAACACAATTAATTCAAAATAATTATACTTATTTATTATAATTGAGAAATATCTATATGGCATTGAGCTATGTTAATTTCGTTAGTACAAGGGTATTATCTTCATCAAATTATTAGAGTAAAAACTTTAATATCTCTGTTGTGAGTCACTGTTGTAGGTGTAGAGACAAGGCTGTCAGGCAGAATCCTCCCACAAGACTAAATAGTTATTCTTAACGCGATTGACTAGTTACGCTGTATTGCATATTACCCCTGATGAAAGGCTCATTCAATATGAACATTTTTATCTAGTATATGAACTTTTTGCACCTAAAAATGCAGTGAAAACATTGAATTTATTTTTAAAATAAAATACACAAGCAAGTTTTATTACAAACTTAGAATTAATGCTTGCATTTCATTTAATTACATATTATAATAAAAATAAGAATAACTTATTTCGATAAATTTAATAATATCAAATCTAGAACCCACGTTAAAAGTAAGAATTAGTTTTTTTATATAATATATATAAAAAATCTACTAATTAATGTATATATATATATGATATTATTGATTATATATATTGATTCTATTATTCCAGTGTAAGTAAGGTTTTAAATAATTAATTAAGCTTGACCATGGGCACGCGTGACTTGAGTCAAGGTTGTCATCATGAAATATTTGTAACAAGAACTAATAAAATATTGTGCTATCTAACACAATTACAATCATTTCGTTATTAAATCTTTTAGTCTCGACCAGATGAAATTGTTTGTGGTTTTAACAATAGTTATATGGACACGATGTTAATTCGTATTGTATTTTAATAAGGAATGTTTACTGGTTACAGATAGAAAAAAGAATTGCATATGAACCTTGGTACTATCGTTAAGATCTCTAATACAAATTTGATCAGATATATAAAGAATTACATGCTCTAATGGTTAAATTTAACTCAAACATTTCAGCTATTATTTTTGAAATAAAATATATAAAATGACATATTTGTAAGAGTTTCTGTGAAAGATGTTACTTATTTTTTTGTTTTATGGAAAAATGAGAGTAAAATTGGTTTAAATTACGTTATACTAATTTTAGTATACTTTATAATAACTATAAATGTATTTTTACAAATTCACTAGTTTCTAAATATAAAAAATATTCTTCTAATTGTTTCAGGAAAATAAAATTTAAGGCCTTTGAGGCACATAAGAAAAGTCTTGTAAAATAAACAATAATTTAACTTATCTGTTAAACTTTCTTAAGGAAACAGAAATCGTATGGAAACGACGGAACTTCGCACGACTTACCCACGAAGAAAACTAATTGTCCATTGTATGTACAATTTCCTTTATTAACAATTACTTCCTAATAATAAAATTAGTAAAACTATAAATTCTAACACGCATCAAATTATCTGTATTCTTGTAAATTATCTTTATAACACCTACCGGTTATCTACCTCCTGGTTAATTTTAATATATATATACTAAAATTAATGAGATTATCCGAAGAAGCAAACTCTGAAATAAATCTTAGAGTATTTGGTTTGAGTTATTATGCTTATTTTGAACAAGAAGGCATTGGTGAAAAGATTTATTCGAATAAAAATTTTAATACTTTCATTTACGGAAGGCACGGCAAAGAAAGTAAAAGCGGTTGAGACGCTTAGTACCGGCTGGATCGCATTCACATGTGAGGAAACAACACTTCCTATAGCAAAAAGTAAACCTTGAACATTGTCGTTACTTTTTACATTTATCCATCTTAGACAGTCGGAAGCGTTTTTTCTTGTGGTCATGTTTCCTCTTAGATTTATTAATAGCTTTGGCTTGGTATTAGCGTAACTTCGGATTGCAATCATTAAACCTATGTTATTATAAAATATACTTTTAGATAAGAAATAATGAATTAAATAGAAATGCTCTTTTTTTTAATTGTTTTCTTTTATAACTATAATACATTGTGTATTTATAATTTATAAACATCAATCAAAAATAATATTTTTGAAGTAATAAGTTTTTCATTTAGTTGATGTTCTTAATTTTGAAGAGGACAATGCTAATATTGTTAAAACGGCAAGGACATCTTACAATCGCTGGGATCCTTGGCACAAAATGTCTTCACGGATCACATCACCTGCCCATTGTTCCGAGATCGACCTACGTTCTTCTGTGTGAAGTCTCCTTTATTGGATTGACACATCAATGCCGGATTTTAGGTTAGAACAATGTCGTGTTAGTTTTATCCAACGTAACAAGTCCGTATTATGCTCGTTCATAAAAATGAAAGGTACCACTGGCTTAAAAGAACACTGGGTTTTGGCTTGTGATAAAATTAATTTTAATATCGAACTGTTCTGTGTTTGATCTGTTTTTTATTATTTGACCTCTTATAGCACCTTTCCATACTTCCTGATTAAGGTGACTCGTATCTAACTACTGCATAGTAACCTTGGTAAGCCGTTACATCAGTTACAAAGGGTGACCCAGGCTGAACTTTAGAAACTTGCATAAATAAATTACAAATGTTTATGTATTGTTAATTATTATTAACTAGAGAAACAGAAGTTATATATATAATTTACTGATATTTAGATATACAAAGTATTTGTATCGAATAAACTATTTTTAAATGAAACTGTGAATTCATAATTTTCTATCTAGAGTCTAGACTATCGTTTTATATCATACGATGGAACCACTAATTTGAAGAATATGAATCAAAAATTTCTTTGTTTTGTCCTAGGATTAGAAGAGATGGCTAAAGCAACTGGTAATTTAACATTTGTACATAAACACAAATTATACGTATGCATATAAATACACATATTACTTATTTTCTCTAAATTTAAGAGACAGAAAACATAATTAATTCTTCTAAACTTCGTAATGTCAAGAACGTATGAGTTTTATTTAAGAATATGTGAGGTTTAATTTAAAATTATAGTCAATATATTGTGCACGATGAGGTGATTATGCAAATTTTATGAATAAAACTCTAAGTTAATACAAAAATGTAGAGACTAGCCTTCATTTATCACATTGTATTGTGTGTATAGTTGTCATCCAACCCGAACAATAAAGTTCACGCGCTGAGAATCGATCCTACTAACCTTGGCCACACCCACTGAACCATTGATATGTGAAACAGGATACAGACATCACGACATTTCTGCTTTAAAATAATGTCAAAGTACGAAATGGCAATCATTTATACAAGAATGTGTCAAGTGATTTTTTTGAAGCTAAAGCGCTGAATAATTCTTTAATACCAGTAAACAGGTATTAAAGAATTTACTCAATCTATTATAATGCTCATAATTGAAGTCGGGGCTTATGGTTATATAAATTTGTAAGGCAAAGAAAAAAGCATATTACATACGACATACTTACATATGATAAGGCATAAATTTTAACGACCATAATGAATAGTGTAGAGGATTTAATCGTGTGATTACAACGTTAATTTTATAATGATATGATAGAATTTGACCTTTTAGTATGAAATCTTTGCAAATAAATATAATTGACCCCAAAAACTGCCGCTGGCTAAAGGTTACTTGACCATTTTAAGCTTGAAAGTTTCGACATCGGCGTCTTATTGACAATTGATGAGTTGTTGGTTAATAGATAGTTCTATGAATCCATTTTCTTCTGTTATTCAAATTTAAATCAATATAAATTTAAAAAATAATAAATCTTCATAAATAAAAACTATTGTTGCAAATTTATATGTATGCCCACAAAAACTTTGTTCTTCTATCTCTAAAAGATATTATATTTTTTTTTAATTTTTGCATCCAAAGATTTATTTTAGTAGTAATAAGTTTCACGAAACGTATTTATCATAAAAGTATATTTAAATTAGAAAAATCACACATTTACCACAACTCTAGCTATAGAAACTACTATTTCTTAATATGGCATTGCTTACAATGATATTATTCGCTTTTTACGATTCTATTACAATAAAATTAAATCTCGCCATCTTATTTTACTAAAAGTCCACTATCCTTGACTGACAGAATGATATGAAAAAAACAAGTAAAAGAAAATTTATCAAAATATTTTATTTACACAGTCCATTGTTGAAAGAATGTAAGTTTGTTTCTATTCTGTAACTCGAACGATTCGCTAGTTTGAAGGCAGAAGTGAGGTCGGTGCGCACGCAAGTAATTGAAATTACTTTAACATTTCATCACAAAAGTACCACGTATTTTTACACAATCATCATTAACTATAGCCAGTTAAAGATTCACTCCATAATTACAACATCACTCATATTTCGTCAATTAGAGGCTAAGTTTAATGGCACTTTAAGCTCACGCAAAATCACCTGTGGGCGTTATTTATAGCTGTAACATTACATTAATGATTTATTTTATAACGCTGTGATATGGTTGTTAGAAGGTTTCCTCAATTTTGAAAGAACTCTTAAGAATCCAAAATAAATATCGCCACTAATAATTTATTGACTCGATTGATATTATTCGATTTTTGAACACAAAAAAATATACATAAAATCAGATTTTCTATAAAACTATTAAAATAATAAAAACTTAAAACTTAAAATAACTACATATATATACAATATAATTCATCACAGTCCTTCTATTTAAAAATTTGATTGTGTTCAAACATAAAACAAACAAAACCAACAATAAAAGAGAAATTAGATTACACAAAAAATATAAAGGTGAGTTTTAAAAGGGATAGCTCAGTTTTATTCGTCATTACAAGTGTAAGTATGTAACCGCCTGGAATCAGCGCCCATTTTCTGGTTTTTTTATGATATAGCGGACAATGGAGCAGGTGAGTCTTTTAAGCGGTGAGAGTACACCACCGCCCATGGACAGCCGCTCTATAATCCGCTTCCGGTTGTGTTGACGGCAATTACGTCGCCTAAATGGCAAATTTAAGAGCCTCCCATTACTTTACTCAGCGAAACACTGCAGAAGTACTTTTCTGATTATTCTGAGAACTTTAACAGAGAGAAAGGACACAATCTTAAAACAGTTTATATAAAAAATCAATCAAATATATAAAAACAACCTATTAATTTTTAGACAATATATTGCAATGTTTTGACATTTTCGTTAATCAAGTCACTTATTCAAACCATGGCATCAATTAAGCCAATAAGCGATCAATGATTGCGATAAAGAAATAACAATGGTTGAACTAATTTATCTTAGTCAATCTAGGTCATATTTATTTGGTATGGGTCACTGTAAAATTACGAAATACATAATATGTGTAGGATGTAAAAAAAAACTTTAAATATGTTATACTGTACAACGGAGCTAGTAGGTCTCCTATATGGTAAGAGAACACTGCCGCCCATGGACAACCGCACCACTGTCCCCGCATTTGTGTTGCCGACATTTAATGCCACTTAAGCGATATTTTTAAAGGCCTCACGCACTCAGTAAAACACGCTAATTATTCTGTAGGCCCCTGTTAACACTTCATTAAGATACAACACAATTGTTTACTTCATAAAGATACACGTCCATATTATAGATACATAGACATCCTTAGATATGACAAAATATAAACTTAAAAAGCATTAACTAATTGTATCTGGATTCATTTATCGTTTAAAGTAAAATGTAGATGTTTTGACTACTATTTAATAATAACACTAATTTGTTGAAATCTCGATAAAATTTTTATTATGGAAATGGTGGCAGACGAGCATGAGGCTCAAGTAGGGCAAGCGGTCCTCTGCTCAGGGACACCTCTAGCCAATGTCGAGCCGCGGTTGCGTTAACGGCTTTTAAGGAATATGCACGCTCTTTTCTTGAAGGTCCCCATGTCGTATTTGTTTAGAAATTCCCATGCGGACAGCTGATTCCACAGAGTATTGGTGCGCAGCACAAAAGTCTTAAAAAACGTCAAACATTGAGATGATAACGATAAAACTTTGTATTCTGTTTGTTAATTATAAATATTAAGAATAAAATGCATAATTATGTAAAAAATACTAATATTTTTCTATACCAAAAATGGTAAACGAGTCAAATAGTGAGAATTAAGTGTTTGTACATCCATTCAACAGATTGTGATAACATTGTCATACACTTTCACCTTGTTTCACATGTGTTACTTTATACCAGAGCAAATTAACGCACAATTTTAGATCAAGTAATTTGCATAACGCTTGTGTTATCTTGAGACGCTAATACAATACAAAATATAATCGCTAAATATCGTTCTACGGCGTAGCATTTCTTCTAGATTCGTAGCATTCGCAAAAAGTAGTGAAATCATCCTCTTCAGTTCGATGATAGTGATTTATAACATTTTTATTTTATAATTTATTCAGTGCTTGTTAAAGTGTACTTCGGTTAAATTTAAAATTGAATGCAACATTGTTGTGAGACAAACAGTAAAATATATGTTGATTTGAAAATGTCAGGGTAAATTCGTAAAATGAATTTACTATTCGTTATCGTTCCTCATATGAAATTCATGAATTTCCTGTTTGTAGCGTGAAATGCACTTTAAAGGGATTTGAGCATACTATTCTAGGGCCAAATTTAGTCATTCCATTATAAATAATAGTGTAATTTCTAAACATAAACATTAATAACTTAATAAAAAATCCTATTAAAAATTTAACTCTATTTGAGGTGTTTTAAATAAATTTGTATTCGATGGAAATTTAATCAAATAATATAATATCATCGCTGCGTAAGCTTGAATAAGCAATGGCGTGCTAATTTAGATTGGTGTGACAACCCTTCTAATGCAGGAACAATCGCGAACACAGAATGCGACTGTGGGTTGAATCGGCAAAAGTGATCTCTAATAAAACACAGGAGCAACTTAAACTAACCCCCGTGCGAGCTCATCAGATAAATTTATATTTGCATATATTGACAGTCCCAATCTTATAAGAATAACTGCTTCGCCGCACTCTATTCGAAACTGATCGCTAAATGGTAGCACTAAAGCGTTTGAACTTAAATACCATTTAAATAATTAAAGCAACCAGTGTTTGTGTCACGAAAGCGTCGCATGCGCAAATTGCGTTAGATCTTAATTGAATTCTTACGAGTTGTTAGATTTTTTGTAAAATTGAGTCGAGCACGCGAAGTGTTTCATCTTAATTAGAAAAGGGGGCGAGAGAGTGCATAATAGTACGGCGTCGTAATGATATATTTTTGTGGGTGGCAACTACTCAGGAAAACGTAGGATTTATCTTAAAACAATGAACGTTATTGGACATTAAAATTAAATTTTGCGAACTTTTACCGATAAAATAAACATTATTTAACCATACAGAAAAATATCCGTAAAAAGCCGGCAACACAACCAATGCGCGGACTATGGCGCGACTGTTCATGGGCAGCTATATTCTCTTTCGATATAGAAGACCCACCTGCTCCGTTGTCCGTTATAGAAAAAAAACATCTAGTCCATAGTTTGTTGCAAAAAATCTCTAAATAATGGATTATACATGAATATATACTAACTATACAAAAGTATCGTGTAGGAATCTAGAAATATAATGAAACATATAAAGTAATCATTATTCCAAAAGTATTTTATATTACGTCCATTTCATAATGTCTGAGACCAATTCGTTGACACTGACCAGTGACCAATAAGATTGCTTGCAAGAGCCTACCTCAATGTCGCCCTACTTTCCTTACTATAACCAAAGATAAGTAGACAGTAATAAAAAATTATGTCACATGCAGAGAAAATTTATTCCAAATAACACATTCAAAATAAGTCGTATCGCAGTAATGATGTAAATAATTTTGTAACCGATCCTTTTGGGCAAATTGATTTACTCAAGACGATAGTATTAATTTAAATATTTGACGCTGCCTTAAGTTGGATGCAATTTAATATATTTTACCGCCTTTACATTCTTCTTTAACCAACGTCACTCTCTCGCCTTTACAGGCTGGATAGTCGGGTATGTTGAATGACAAAGTGTATCAACAGATCTATGAATAATATTTTATGTTATAAATGCCCTGCAAAATAAAATTGCCGTAAATATTTGAGAACACGATTTTATAGTTGGAATTAGTACCTTCGTTTAACAATCGAGCAATCATATACAAATTGCTAGCTACTGCGCTACGTTTAACAAAAACCAAGGCTGTTTCAAGCCATTGTATGACATACTGGCATACTATGTTTCCTACAAACCAACAAAGCTTGCAGATATCGATAAGAAGACAATAAACAATAACATTCAGATATTGCGGTTGCAACAACTAGAATCCGTGGATGGGGGTTTACACTACACGATGTCCTAGTAAATAGTTTAGCATTCGGAATGTACGAGATGCGATGAATGATAATTATTCAATAAATTATCTTGAGGAATATAAATAGTTGAACAAAACTTTTTAGTTGACAACTACCTTCATTAGTCATAAGAATGTAAAAATGAATTCTACTATATTTTTTTGGTATAGCGGCTGAGCAGGATCTCCTGTATAGTAAGAGAACGACGCCGTCCATGGACAATCGCGCCAAAGTCCGCGCATTGGTTGTGTTGCCGGATTTTTAAGTCACATAAGTGGCATTTGAAGAGCCTGCGATATTTTCACTCAGTCATCGAAACACAACAAAAGTACCGTTTCATGCTGAGTATTCTGTGACCTTGTAGTATCACTTTGAATGAATCGCCTTAATTAGTGGATTCGCATATGCGTCAGCATGGCTCTTCCACGGGTTAAGAACAAATAACATATATTAATAATAATAATTATGTTATGTCTACAATATGATTTAAAACTTTTGTATAAAGACATCAAATATGTATAAAATATGTCTGTTGTCTATAAGTAAGTACCATACATCAAACATAACAAGAACTTAGACACTTTTTTAACATTTTAAATTGAACTTTGTCAGTATTTGCTGAAGGTGTTACATTTAAAAAGTTCTCTGTATAAACCAAATGTCATTCGAATATAATGTATGTCTCTGAAGCGTGCCAAGTTGGAATGACGCGTGGGTTGTTTAAGGCTTTATCTGTAAGGCTGGCCCGCAAATTGGATCAACTGCCAGGTGGGCAAAGCAATTCATATTGTTTCGAAATTACAGTGAGCTAACGTTGTAATAAGATTTACAAATACGATGACGCCTTTGCGGAGTCGTACCCTGCCTGCAGGCGGCTGGAATAAAATCGGACAACTTTTTGACTTTCGATGACATTAAAACAAAGATATTAATATTTCGATGTTATGCAAGACCGGTTTTTGTTTTTTAATAAATCATTCTTTTGTAAGGACATTGTGATAGAAATGCTTTCAAAAATATTCTTAAATATTCATAGAGGTTACATAATTATAAAGATGTTTAATTTATTAATAAAAAATACTTTACTAATTAGGTACTTACATTAGTAAATATATAATAAAGTAGTATGTTATTATAACATATAACAACGTTAATTTAGATATTCAGATAATAGTATATAAACATTTTTTCTCTGTCTATTTTAAATTACGCAACTTCACTTAATTATGTGTACAAACTCATATTTATAGAATATATTTAAACACATCATATTATAAATTTGTTTTAAATTTGAAAAAAGTATTTACAAAGATATACTTATATTTTTTTATAGTATAGCCAACAACGGAGCAGTTAGGTCTCCTATATAGTAAGAGAACACCGCCGCCCATGGTCAACCGCGCCTCAGACCGCGCATTGATTGTGTTGCCGGCTTTTTACGCCAGTCAAACGGCATTTTTAAGGGCTTCACTCAGCGAAACACTATACAAGTACCGTTTCACGTTGAGTATTCTGTAATAAATTAAAAACTTGAACAAATCGAGACAAATGTGAACAATTCTTATTCATTAGCAATTTATCACACGAAACGGTGGGACTTCCTATAAAACAATGTTTCAGCTTAGTTCTCCTATCAGAGCTGGTTCAGTCCTTTAATTACAATTATTAGAGGGAATGTTCGATCTTTATTGTGCAGCAGAACATAGATCGAGACTAATTAGCGAGTGTAAGGCAGTATCATTAAAATGGTGAAATTTGTATATGCATCTGATAGAGGGGGCATTTCCTTGTTACTTTTGAATCGTGGACTTTATGCTTTTATCTGCATTAACATATATATACTATTAAACGATAAATTATAAGAACCTTCTATGAAACAGTATAAAGAATATTCGACAACTGTAATAAAATGTATTATTTGTGCACTGAGTTTATTTATGTAAAAAAAGTTGATAGTGAAAATATACTTTTAAAAGAGTTGTTATAGACAGTACGCATTAAATATACTAAAAAGAAATTTCGAAGAGATTCATAGAAATCAGTTACTATAAACATTTGCAATTGTGCAAGTTTAGTAAGTCTTCAGCCTTAGATATCCAAGGCAGTCAAAGTGGCTGGGTGTTACTAGCAAGCAATAAATCTAACGTAGAATCTCCTTCGCTTCCGTGTCATTACTGGCCACAGCGCACTTGTCGCGATCACATCGACGTGCGCATGAGTCAAGCTCAATGGGAAACGAAAATAAAAGTATTTCCTCTTTGAATGTACCATTCTATAAAATAAATCTAGCATTTTGTACAATATACATACTTTATATCTGTCACAAAAGTAGCATTTTGTCAAAATGCTATATTCGTTTTGTTAAAAAAAATATTCGATAGTTCAAATAGATAATCAGAATAGTCTATAAATAGACTAATTAAAAATACTATGAAAATAAAAACTTAAACCCAGCGTATTAAGTTTAAAACCATATTTAACACTCTATAAATAATTGCCGAAGGTTTACTTGACATATTTGAGTATGAACTATAGTAGAATAATCAAATTGTATATTAAATGTATTTCAACAAACTATTATGATGTGAATATAAATGGTTCTATGGTTTATTCTGCTACTAAAATCGATCAATAAGTCAATTTTAACTGCCATGCATATTTTTACGCAAGCTCTCGTTAAGCAAGCGGTCATAATCAAATCAGTTACGGGGGCCGTTGCACGCACTGTTGCTACATATGACATTACACTTTCACTAACATCTGATAAGACTGCCCTTAAGTAGATTCAACCTCATTTAAATAGATTTAACGGCAAATATAAAAATCACACATATTAATTCCATTAAATTTTAATCTTGAACGACTAATCTATTTGGTGCATTCGTGATTTGCACAACTGTAATTATCGATGGTTGTACAACTCAAAATAATAAAGATAATTAAGGAGTTGTTATTAATATAGATAGATAGAATTGATTTATGAGGAGCCATTTTATAAATGATGAATTGGATTTTATCGAACTCCTGACAGGATTTAAAATAAGAACGTTTCGTGACTTACGCTAACAAAGTAATTCATTATTGGTGAACGATAATAATAATTGACTGGACTTCTTATTTCTATAACGAAAAAACACGTCTGTTCTAAGCGTTTTAAGCGTCTGTATGTAGTTATGAAATTAAAATAAAATTCCTTATCAAATAGAGAATATAATAGAGAATAAACAGTAGAAATATTAATTACGTTTATTTATTTTTATTAATTAAGTTTTACGAACCATATAAAAATCGTATTTCAATTCAAATATTAGAGTGATTTAATTATATTATATATTTTTTAAAACATTAAACGATGATAGTATTTAATATTCCACATAATATAGAATTTAAGATGACAAACAATATAACATTAAATACGATTATTACAACAGAATACCATAAATATATTTATTCAGAATGTCAGATCGAAGGGAATGTAGGGCAGCCACGTGCCTATCTCGATCCAGCCAAGCCTAGACCAACTTATGGAGGTATTTTGCAATGCGTATTAATCATAGTGTAGGCTGAAATATGCTTGGCACCGTATACTATCTATGGTTTTAATGTTATAATCAAGTGTAAATCATTGGCGTTTACCATACCATGATTGAATCATTTTTTTAAATATATATATGAATTGTGTACGTTCTTATAGTGGAAAACGATCAGGAAGCTCACCTAGGGTAAGCGGTCCTCCGTTCATGGGTAAAATTGTCTATTTTTGTAATGTGTTATTATTCTTATTTATTTTTTATGTATAAAATTCAAAAATTCTCATATTATAAGAGTATTAAATGAAGTTTCAATTCTTTTTTCTATATATTTTCAAGCTCGAAGCAAGAGGTTGGGTGAAAGATTGTTTCTTTATGGGTGGCTTTCGTTTTTTAAAAATCTAATATATTTTCTCGAATCTTACCTCATTCCATCAAATCCATCATCCGATCCGTTTATAGTGAGAACTGGTGCACGCGCGTACGCTTTCGCGACACGACGATTCTTTTCAAAGACTATCACTTTAGCCCATATTTCGTCGTCGATCTGTGTCCATTTATCTAGTACTTCTTGTATGTGTTCCTGAGAACAAGGAAAGAGAAGTTAGATTTATTTTATTCAGCATAAAATTAAGTCATCAGTGAAAGGTGTCAAATGGCACGCAATACTTCTAAGGAAAGCAGAAACTTTTCCGTATTTAAAATCATATTAAAATTGTTAAAGCATATTATAATT
>DWCF01005931.1:0-13306 GCA_018230265.1 Delias oraia
TCGATGCATAAATAGCTAAGTCAAGTTTACCGTATCGAATGGGAAAGTGTTTTCACTCAAACCAGTTAATTTCTTATCAATTCCAAACACGATACAGTTTTCTAATATAACAAATTCTTTAAAATGCCTAATTTAAGCTACAATAAAGTTCTTTACGTTCCACGTGTATTGGTTTACTTTCTTTTAAGTTTTATGTGATTATACATAGGCCTGTTAAAACGGCTATAAAAACGGTAAACCAAGATTGAGAGTACATAAAGTATATATATAATGGAAAAAGCAACGACTGCGTATAACGTATAATAGTAGGTAGTAATTAATCGGTAAATATCTAGAGAGAAGATTAAGCTATTGTATATAAAGATATTAGATATATATCTAAAGATATTGTGTGTATAAATATAATATAGTCATGCAAATTATCTCTCTATATTACGTATTTCTTCTTACTTATTGGCTTCTGTGATTAGCGGTCACATTTTTGCCAGTGTCAATATAAATATATTTATATAAATTACGACAGACATAATAATCGAGAAAGAATATAAATATAATAAAATTATCAGTCAAAAAATATGACGTATTTATACTGAATAAAAATTTAAATATTGCTATGCAGACTATGTCAAAACAAAATCGTAGCGTCGTTACGTTTTAGTTTGCAATACTATAAATTACTAATGTCGATAAGTAACAGGATTAAAAAACCGGGATAAACCAGTGACTTCATTGGATTTCCCTTAAAATCGGATAATATTTTTAAAAGGGACATGCGTGAAAACGCATAGTTATCTGCAAATGGCTTAGCGAGGGGAGAATTTCTATTTTGGGCGGCGCATTTCAGTTTCAGTCTGCGTCCCGTGGGCGGCGCGCGCCATCTTGTCGGCCATTTTGGAAAAGTGATTATTGACATTTTTTAAATTTGCGCTCGTTTGACAAAGATGCCGGAATCAGCGAATACCGTATCTGGAATTAATATCAAAGTAAGTTTTGCGATACATTATCACGTCATTCGTACCATTTATTGTTTTTTTTTGGAAAATAGTGTGCTTTCTATATGAAATATATAGATTCTTAACTATATTTAGGCATAGGAACCGGCTTTTAGTCGCTAAGGTTTAAATAAAAGTGAACGTAAGTATATTTCATTTTGCGCAGAAATTCACGTCATCTAATTTTTCCAAACACCAATATTTTAAACCGTTATAAGATTGAGATTTATTATACAAAAGAAGGCGTTCAAAAGAAATAAGTTTAAAGAGACATGTACTTCGTATTTAATAAAGTATTGATACTTTTGTCTCTTTGTTCACGCACAATTCCAATAAGGAATGCCCAGTTCTATGGAAGGGATGTAAACCAACACAAATATATTTTAGGACAATTAATCTGAGAGAATTAATCTTTTAAAAAATTACGGTTATTACAGATTCAACAAGGTTGAAAATTGATTTCCATTGTCTGACCATATTTAGGAATTTTTATAGGGAGTTATTGTATAGGGAATTATCAGCATTTATTAAAGTTTAAGGATCCATTTAAATCCAAACTACAATAAATATATTTAATACGCATTTTCACCCTTAAATTAAATTTTACAGAGCTCCCAAAACCGGCTGCTGATCAAGAATGGCAGAGTCATCAATGACGATGGAATGGAAGATGCTGACGTGTACATCGAGGATGGAATCATCAAGTGAGTGTGATTCAAAATATCGTAATCATTTTCTAGTCAATATCAACAATCATTTCTCTATATAAATTCACAGATATATCTTATAAACATCACTTAAAGTTACAGGCTTTTGTTGAACTCGAATTCTCTTGGAAAATTCATATAAAAATATTTTTCCAAATTGAAGAAAAAAATTACCCAGTTTAGCAATAAGCATATTTCAGTTCTTGTACTTCAACACAATTTCTCAGGTCATGGAAAACGCAGCAACTAAAAATAGATTTAAATAATTGATTTTCATAATATATTTATCGTATTTTACACTGAAGCATTAGCTTTGGCTGGAAATGTATTGCTCTTTGAAATATTCAATAGACAATAGCAAAATGAATATGTCAACTGTCATCATTTAACCTTGACCCCGTGAAACGTAAAAGTGTGAAAATGTCTTGACTAGGTAAATGGATTGCCCCTAATACTAAAGTAATGTCAGCTGCACCATTTTCAATGCCGGCACATTATATCGAGACCCGTTATATACCTATTCAAGAGAATATCCGCTCTAACCTATTATCCCACATGCGGTGACATATGTCAATGTCATTTATTATTATCTATATCCTTCGACACTGGGTAGTCATTTTCATAGACAAGTTAAAATTTTCTTATGTTTTGTTCCTTAATTATAATAATCCAAGAAGTGATACCAGTGGCTAAAAGTATATACAGAAAGAAATGGTAGTTGTACTTGAAACGGTGTTTATTGTGTTCCGCTGAGTGAGTGCGAATATCTGGACACTATTCGTGCCGCTTAAGTGGCTTAAAAAGCCGCAACACAGCCAATGCGCGGACTGTGTCGTAGTTATTCATGGGCAGGTAGGTCTCCTATATGCTAAGAGAACACCGCCGCCTATGGATAACAGTTCCACAGCCCATACATTTATGTGTTGCCGCCTTTTTTACGCGGTTAAAGTGGAGAAAACTCGTCATTCGAAACCCCAAGCTAGTTTTAGCAAAGTTATATTATACATATTATATATAGTTATATTATATATAGTTATATTACAGTGTATGAATTTAATTAATAAGCACCCAACCACAAGTCCATTTCAGTTTATATTAAAATGTTTCTATATCACGGTTGATTTCTTGTTTGATTGAGTGATTAATAGCGTTTTAAAAGGTTCATTTATTTGAAGTTACGACCACCCAAGTGATACGGAAGTTTTAAAATAGATTAATAGATACTAAAAACACAATTTCATGGTGAAATAAATTTCGATTGGAGATCTCTTGGACATATCTAATTACATTCAAATTGAATCATTATAATTATATTAGCGACCCGGTATGTGCTTCGCTACGTATAAAAAGTTTTAATTTGGCAACAAAATCCCCATTTACAAAATGATCCGTTATATATTGAATTCACATGTTACAAAAAATGTGATAAATGAAGAATTGATCGACGTATTTTATGCAAACTTCAAGTAAACTATCTATTAAATATTCCAAATTTAGTTTGGATAGCTGAGACCGTTATTGAATTATAAATTAACAACAAAAAGTGGCAATGATTTTCATATCATCATCATCATCATCAGCCTATTCAAGTCCAATGCTGGACATAGGCCTTCCCCAAAGACGCCCACCTGTTGCTATCTTGAGCGATATATTGATTATATTGATATACTGATTTTCATATAATTATATAGATTTACGAGTAAGCAATAACATTCAGAAACATTAATTAAATATAACTGAAATATTTAACGTAAATACAATTGTTTTGAAATTACAATTCAAAATCATTCGGATTGAAAACATATTGTTTGTCAACAGAAATGGTATATGTGTAACGTTCGAACAAACCAATAATTAAAAACTAATACATTTTTTATTCTATACCGGACAACGGAGCAGGTGTCCTATATGGTAAGAGAACACCGCCGCCCATGAACAACCGCGTCACAGTCCGCGCATTGGTTTTGTTGCCAGCTTTTTACGCCACTGCCACGCGGTATTTTTAAGAGCCTCCGATATCCCCACTTACTCAGCGAAACACAGTACAAGTATCGTTTTACGCTGAGTATTCTGTGAGCCCGGCGTACGAAGGACGAACATGGCATGCTCGTCCGAAGTTTAGCATGGCTCTCCCACGGAAAAAGATTTTATAAGTTTTCTCAATTAAAGTATTTTTTATTAGATTCTTGAATTTACTTTCTGTAAGTTCAGTTACATGTATAAACGAACACAGTTCCCAAGAACGTCTTTTCACTTGTTTTAGATAGCCTAAAACTGGGTACTGATATTTTATCCTTATTCCTAGTATTACAATTATGAGGTAGCAATTTAATTTGAATGTATTAAGATTCTTTCGCGCTTACTTTAGTACGATTTTAACCGCTTCCCTAGTAAAAGTTTCATGCACTTTCATTCGTAATAAGTAATTAATTATACATTCCATATAACGGTTGTATTTACGATTATTATTGTCCTATTATGTAATTTTTATTGTCTGTGTCTTGTGAATTTCCAAACGATTGTGTCGGTTTTAATTATGGCAACACTCGACACGTACTTTTACTTCGTGTAAAAACTATAATCACCATGTTTTACGAGAGATTTAGTTTACAGTTACGTAGTACAAAGTAGTTGAAAATTATTATAAGCGGCTTAAACTGGATCGGCTAGTTTTACTTAAAAACTGCTTACTTCATTATAATTAATTGACAACCTATTTTAAATGAAGAACTCTGCTTTCTCTGAATAATGGAAGACACGGAAAGGAAATAAATAAATGAACAAGTTAATTTTTATTTGTTTATTTAAGACGTAACATCACCCGTGAGAGAGACATGTTGAAGCATATGCTAACGCGCTCATTCGGCCGGCTCGTCTGAAGTGATACCACGGGCTCACAGTATATTCAACGTGTTTTGGTAGTTGTACCTACCTACTTTAAACGATGCTACTGTTTTTCACTGAGTTAGAGAGGCCCGTAAGAATGAAAGAAGAAAATGTAAGAAGAAAACCAATGCGCGGACTGTGGCGCGGTTGTCCATAGGCGGCGGTGTTCTCTTAATTTGCAGAAAGCCTCCTCCGTTGTACACTATATCATAAAAACATAACTAAAAGTAAGTAAAAAGTATTTTATTCATATAGTAATGCATTCGCGCATCAATTGTTTACTATTTTAATAAGAAACAATTATATCATAGCAAAACGCAGTTTTAGCGCCGATGTCGATATACGTATTCAATAAATTAGGTTATTAAGAATTAAGAATTTGTTGATATATATATTTGTTAATAGGAAAATAAAGAGAAGTTTAACAGTAATATATATTTAAGATTGTTTTAGCTCGTAGTGATCTGGAACAAGACAGACAATAAAACATAACTGAGTTTCACTGTAATTAAAAACAATATTTAAAGTAATTAATTACAATGTGGTTCCAAAATCAAAACTTTTTCAATATTCTCAAAAATTTTATTATATCCCTTTCTCATCACATCACTCAAAGAATGTTCTATCACTATAGATTATTATATCCATAACCATCTGCGTATGTCACTATCGTACGATACAATAAATACTTTAAAAAATGCCTTAACATTTAACTTTAACGTTGGTTTACTTAATCAATCTCTTAAATTTTGTATCTTTCTCGTAGCTACTGCGAAATCGAGACAAAACATTGTAATAATGTGTTATTTTAGTCAGTTTTATATGGAAATAAAACTTAAACCCTATAAAACCCTAATAAAACCCTAACCCCTAAACCTAACCCTAATAAAACTTAAACGTTGCTTGACTTGAAACAAATCTTAAAACAATCTGTCACTCTCTCGCTAATGTGTATTTGTTGCTGCAAAAACGAGATAGAAAACTGAAAATATATTTCGCAAATTTATAGATACTTGTAATCCAATATTAAATCATCATCTTCATAATTTCAGCCGTGGAATATCCACTGCTGGACATAGGCCTCCCCTTCGGACCTCCATGGGGGTATTTGTTATTATTAAATGTAAAATAAAATTGTATGTTATTATTAAATAATAATAAAATCATATTTTCTCTTACAAAGTTACAATTCAACTTAAAATTAAAACACAAATTTATCAAACATGGGAAAACTTTTGAGAGAGCTGGAATCTGTAGGTTCTCGGTACGAAACCGATGACAAAATAATTTCCAGACTCCAGCCAAAAGTGGAAAAGTGGGTTAACAAAAAATGAACTATACAAAAGTGATTCAAAATAAAATGCTATTTTTAAGCTTATTAAATGAAATTCATTATATATTTTAAAATATAATATGATTAGACCTAATTTATATTACATTTTATACTTTGCTTTTGTTAAATTATAAAAGACTAGTCTAATGAACAAAAATACTAATTTTAATTCGGGATCGCTTTTCGCGAACTACATTGACACGCTAATTTAGCACTCGTCATTCGACCTCGACCAACTCAACAATAGGGTCACCACGCCTTTGTTCCCTAATGGATTATTTATTCCATTAAACTGTTTACACAATTGATGCATTTTTAAACCAATTGGCATTGACTACGGCATATACTATTTATTGTATTGTATAACGGAAAACAGAGCAGGTCTTCTCTATGGTAAGAGATAACCACCGACCATGGACAGCCATCATAACCGCGCTTTGATTATAACACACAATTCACAATTAACGCGTCAGCATAACTCTCCCACGGATAAAAATTATATCGATAGTTATTTATATTATAGAGGTCCCAACTGGAATATAATCTAAAGGGGCCTATAGAGCGTAGCCGTCTAAAACAATCATGAGTGTCCTGCCTCATACCCTCTGTGTGTGGTATGTAATACTTGAATTCTATATAACAGTAATACTTGAAATATCACTCAGTATAACAAATATTGTTAGAAGTTTGCTAATATGAAATACATTATAATAACATTCTATTGACAACCATGAAAATCAGTTCTGAATAAAACGATAAAATTTTGAGAATTTTCCAGAACAAACTCCTATTTCTAACTAATATTGAAAATTTAATGACTACATCTACTACAGTGTTTTGAGTTGTGTTTGTTAATCCAATTAGCTTCAATTACCACACAAACTAAACAGAATTAATGTTATATAAGTCTATTATATAATTGTCGGTAAACGTAAATTTATTTTAAGATTTTTATTATCGAATTGAACTTGGAGCGTAATTGGCATAGACATTTTCTCGATGAAGACGTTGTCCGCTTCAAGGTTAAGGCTTAGCTGAAGAAATGTCGGGCAGGCCTGACCTTCAGTGAAATGAATGGATGCTCTAGTCTTACGGTTGCTACACACCTGGTTCATTTATGCAATGAAAGTTAAATTAAATAGATAAGTCTGAAGTGATACCACGGGCTCATAGAATACTCAGCGTGAAACACTACTTGTACTGTGCAGAGTGAGTGAGGCTATCGCAGGTCCTTAAAAGTATCAACCAAGGCAACCAATGCGCAAACTGTGGCACGGTTGTCCATAGGCGGCGGTGTACTCTTACTATATACTAGACCCACCTGCTCCGTTGTCCGCTATATTATAAAAAAAACTAATAATATTAAGTAAAGTAATATTTTTATCACAGTTATTAATTACATTGGAAACTTTAACGAACTTATTTCATTTTGTATTAAAGCGATGCAAAGACAGATTCTTAGTCTATATATATATGAAAAAAAGCTCCCAGTGTCGGTACATCTTTATTTGTATCTAAATCTAGGTTCTAGATGACTAACTGCGTGCGTCAGCGTCGTTAACTACTTACCTCTATTGAGCTAATAATACCAAGTTATAATTTTATTCACTCAGAAGGGCGTGTTAGATATTTGCATTTTTTGTGGAATTATTATTATTTGCCATTTAAAAGTGTTACAAATGTTTCATGGATCATATGTACAGTTGTTTTGTTATATATTTTGTTATATAATGCTGAAGAAGTTATAAGCCAACAATTTTCTAACATCTCAGTAATCAGAGCGATATTATGAATGGCGAGAATACTATTTACTCAAAAATGTCTAACACAGAGCAAACTTCAATTTCTAAACCAATGATATGATCTTATCTGATGATCTTTCAGCTATTTTCATCTTAGTTTATGGATATACCACCAATGCTTTATCAATAGAACCTCATCTGTTGGTGAAGTCTGTTGTAAGTAAACAAGAATCACCCCTATGTTTGTCGTACCATAACTGAGCGTTTTTAAGGCTTTTAAGGGAACTTTAAAAAACAGCGTACATATCCCTAAATGGCTGGCAACAGACCCGCGGACCAGTAGAAGCTGGTTCGCCTCCCTATTTTCATAAATAACCTTCTAAAGAAATTTTAATATTCTTGCTTCGTATGTATAATTTGTATTTACCATAGCATTGTGGACTAGATGTAATTGAGATGTTATTAACTTTTATAAATAAAATATAATAAAATGTAGGGAGTGTGATTTGTCTCCGCAGAGCAGAGAATTAAATGATATTCTGGTTGCATTTGCGTTTTAGTATGTATATTGCAATTGATTATACATTACTACAGCTTCAATTTGTCCGTTTATTGAGATAATCGGCTTCATAGAGGCTTTAGCATTGACTACGTATTCCCTGTACAATGTGAGTTTAGAAAAATAATATCAGTTATAAGATTTAAAACCAAAAACCTAATCTTCAAGTATTTACCTATCTCTTATTGTTTTAAACATAAATAAGAAAGATTTGGGCTTCGCAATGGAAATCTTTTAATTCAAAATTATTTACTTATCATATTGTACAATCGTTTGAATATTGTGATACATTTACAACAGTTGCTGACGTAAAAAATTTATTAGTTATACATAAGTTTACGCCGTTTCTAAAGCGTTAGTGCAAAAGAATCGGCAGGAAACATCGCTGTTATCTCCAAAGACGGAACTTTTGAATCGTTTTGACACCTTTCATTCAACACCTACGCCAAAATCGGTTAAACAAAGTGAAAACAAATAAAGCATCACTTAGTAACACGTGGGATGTGCGTACATATAAAAAAAATCTTCAGCCTAAAAATAAAAGCTTTCTTCTACATTGGCAAAATTCTTTCAAGTTATATAATGCGAAACAATTTGGTGTTTATGTTTTGGTATTAACGCCACCGCAGCATAAATTATGTTAGTAAGTAGGTTGGTAGTATTAGGTGTGCCATGCTGAAGCATATGCTGACGCACTAACTGGGCCGGCTCGTCCGAAGTGATACTAAGGGCGCACAGAATATTTAGCGTGAAACTGCACTTGTACTGTGTTTCGCAGAGTGAGTTAGGATATCGGAGGCCCTTAACAATGCTACTTAAGCGGTGTAAAAAGCTGGCAACACAACCACAATGCGCGGAATGTGGTGCGGTCGTTCATAGGCGGCGGTGCTCTTTTACCACATAGAACAGAAAAAAACACTCATTTTAAAACGCATATATATAACAAAAGAAGCGCTTATGAACGCCCACGCATTAACTGTTAAATTTACCTAGAAATAAACAATTGGAGTAGAAAAACATAAATTGCTATGTACAGCAAAAATTGCCTAGCAGTTAAGACAGTTATACAACAGCAACGAATTGCTCTATTACTAGTGACAATATCTTTTTCCTTCTTGAAAAAGTTTATTAACTACGCAACATATATTAAGGCATTTTGTGCCATGCACCACTACTCTGTGGGGACAGCTGCCTGCAGAGATTCCATACCAATATGAATTGAGGACTTACAAAAAAAGAGCGTACTTAAGGCCGGCAACGCACCTCCGACCCTGGAAGGCTCAAGCGTTTTTATTCAATTGATATATGTTGATCTTGTACTTTCAATAAATAAGATGACATTTTTAGAAAATTAAATTTATCTACATAAAAATTAATTTTATAAAAAATATGTTGAGAAGTAGTAATTGCGTTTGTGAACACTTCTTTCATGTATGACTAGGTGCATAGAAATCACATACTCCCTAACTATTTTCGCACCTAAATCAATATGACAGTGTGTAGGAGCAGATTTTCTCCATTTTCCAAACAATGGCGGGTCAAGCAACTGCTCCAATTAGCGAGTGTACATTGTGCCTAGGGTTGTGCTAAACGAGAGAATGTTTTTTTATGGTATAGCAGACAACGAAGCAGGGGGGTATCTTATATGTTAACACATGTCTGCCACAGCACGCGTTTTGGTTGTGTTGCCGGCTTTTTACGCCGTGTAGCGGCAATTTCAATGGCCTCCGATATCCTCACTCACTCAGCGATGCATAATACAAGTACCGTCTCACGCTGAGTATGCTGTGAGCCCGTGGTATTACTCCGGACGAGCCACTCCAATTTGTGCGTCAGAAAATGCTTCAGCATAGCTCTCCCACGAGCGACTTCTTTTTTATCACATCTCTTTATTAGATATCAATATTTCTTTATAACATATTGTTGGAATTTTCGCTTTCATTTCACGTTGAAGAGTTTAATAAAAACTTTCTACACATTTATCAATTAATTGCAATTCAATTGAAAACATTGAAATACCATGTTTTAATCTTTTTTAATTTAAACTAAAACCAAAAATTATTTTTTTATCTTAACAAACAGTAGTTAGAATTTCAAGAGTCTTTATAAATGTTGAGATTCTTTGCATTATAATTAGAAAGTGGCTTTTTAAGTTTCATAGTAATAATCGGTATCCCTTTCGTTGGCTTAAAACAAACTACTTGTTCTCACGATTACGCTTGCTTACATAACAGCAACAATGAATACAACCGTATTATGAAGAACAATTATTTAGATAACTTAAGTAATAATGATTCATCTTTTAAGAGCTTCAGATTTAAGGGTTCTACATCTAAAATCTAAATGTTAGGTTATGGGATTTCTTAATAAAACAGTGGACAACGTAACAGGCTCGTTGGTGGTAAGAAAATCCACGTTTTGATTGTGTTGCCGGCTTTTACGTCGCTTAAGGGGTTATATCATAGTAAACCTTAATCACGCAGTCAAACAGTACAAATATTATTTCACTGTGCTAGCCCGTGATATCACCCCGGAAGACCCGATCCAATTAAGCAGTATGGCTCCTACTCACATGCCAACGTAACCATAAAAAAAATTAATTAGCATGGGCGGCCGATCGGTAACTCATTGAGCTCAGTAGGTATAATAGTATTAGGGTATAGAATTAAAAAATATATATTTTTATTTAACTATTATCATTCGTAAAGAATAAAACGGTCTTCGTTGATAATACCATACTTTTCAGCCTATCCAATCATCATCATTTCAGCCGTAGGACGTCCACTGCTGGACATAGGCCTTCCCTTCGGACCTCCATGCATACTTATTGGCGACCTGCATCAGCATCTTCCGGCGACCTTTATAAGGTCGTCTGTCTACCATGTCCGATACTTTGTATGAATAAAAGCTTGCAATTAATACTTAAAATTTACTTTATTTTGATTTTTTGTTGCTTTGATTGATAAATATTAGTTTTCTAATCATTGAAACGATAAAAAATCTTCCCGTAAAGTAGAAAATATGGACTTTGATTTGGCTGAAACTGGATTACGTAACCACAATTTTCCAAATACATTCCATTTTTATAAAAGTATGATTGAATAAAATGGCGTGCGTGTCTTTCACGGTTACAAGATTACCTCAACTTTGCTCACGCGATACCTCTCTTACAGCCTGTCTCCGTTTTTTCTATTTCAAAGGAATGTACTTCAAAAATATTTGACCATTGCCTTCTCTGATATCATTTTTATAATTGTATTTTCGAAAGGAGGCATTTCATATATTAATAAGTTTCTACACAATTATATAACAAATATTTGATTTATGTTAATGCTCTTTTAACCAGATTTAAGAATGACCGAGTGCATGAAGCCATGATTCTATGTAATATATTGATGGGTGTCCGATTAACGTAATTGTTTCTTAATGATTTAATTAGACTTATTTATATCAAAAGTAATCGGAAATGATACGATTTCACAGAATACTCAGCTTAAAACGGTATTTGTACTCTGTTTACTGAGTGAGTAATCGGAGTCTTGAAATTATGTTATTTAAGCGGCGTAAAAAGCCGGCAACAGAACCTTGCCGCGGATTGTGAATCGGTCGTTCATGGGCAGTTGTATTCTCTTACCATATAGGAGACCCACCTGCTCCGTCGTCCGCTATACTATAAAAAAGTAAGTTCTAATGGTCTTTGTATGATCCTGGTTTTATGTCTAGCTCTCCTACGCATGCGTGTAGTAAAACCGAAAATCAATAGCTCAGCTGATGGGATGCTGCGTCTATTGACTTGTATGTATTGCGTACGCAGGTTTTTTCTAGTCTCGTACCTACGAATATATAATATTAACCAATTTTCACCCGCGCAAGAGCCATTCTGAAGCATATGCTGACGCACAAATTAAGTCCGATGTGATACCAAGGGCTCACAGAATATTCAGCGTAAAACGTTACTTGTCTGTGTTTCGCAGAATGAGTGAGGATATCGGAGACCCTTATAAGTTCCGCTTAAGTGTAAAAAGCCGGCAACACAACCAATGCGCGGACTGTGGTGCGGTTATTCCTGGGCGGCGTTGTTCTCTTACCATATAGGAGACCGGCTCCGTAGTCCGCTATAGAATAAAAAAAAATATTAGTATATTATCTTTAAAGCTATATCATAGTTACAAATATAATTTTAATTTAGTGTTCTGAATATGAACTTTCAATACATAAATATTAATTAAATATCGAATAGGGTGTTTTGCTGATAGACTTTGCTGATAGACTTCAGAAAGTTTCTGTTTTATAGATACTCTGTTACGGGCTAGAATTATTTTTTGTTTTATCATACGCTTAAAAACAGAACTCTTTCTGATGAAAGATCTCTATAGATCTATTAAATATTCCACCGACCAATAAACCATGTTTACTATTAATAAGGAAGCGTCGCAAAAGAGTATTTAAATTAAGAACGCAGACGCGATTCGTTGCTCATTGTGCACGCGCATCGCCGGAAGTCGCTAATGCGGTAACAAGCTGACATCCGCACGAACCCCATATATGGGCTGTCAATTTTGACATTCAAGTGTCACAATGACACATTAGTAGGTATATATGAATATATGATAAGATATATTCGTCTATGTACAATTATCATATCTAAAATTGAAAGGGTTTTGACGACTTTGCAATCACGGGCGCCTCATATATGTACCTCAGTCCGAAGTGATACGGTACTTCTACTGTGTTTCGCTTAGTGATTCATGATATCGGAGAGACTTGAAAATTCCGCTTAAGCAGTGTAAAGTGCCGGGAACAAACCTATGACTGTGGCACGGTTTTCCATGGACGGCGGTTCTGTACCAGTAGGGACACCTGCTTATCCTTTATACCATAAAAAAAATGATGACTCTCTAAGCATAAATTTGCACAAATTACATAAATCAATATAATTTGGCACAGTATTACATGTTTATAAATAAAGATTCTAAAGGGTTTATCTAAACTAAGACGATCTCACGAAGGTCGTGGGCAACCGCTGGATCCAGATCGCTCAAGATCGTAACAGGTGGGCGTCTTTGGGGGAGGCCTATGTCCAGCAG
>DWCF01005932.1:0-13306 GCA_018230265.1 Delias oraia
GCGACCTGCATCCAGCGTCTTCCGGCGACCTTTATAAGGTCGTCTGTCCACCTTGAGGGTGGACGTCCCACGCTGCGTTTGCCGGTCCGTGATCTCCACTCTAACACTTTTAATATATAAAAAAGCATATTTCGGGCAGTTAGAACGTTTGAGATGAATAAAGTTAGTTTAACTATGAAAGCATAAACTCCGTAATGATTCTAGTTTATTGGTTGAACGGACGCGGTTATAAACTAGTCTGAATGTACCAGGCTCGCATAACAAAACGGTAGTTCATAACAATAACTCGTCTTATCGTTAAGTCGCGAACTCCATCCAAGTTTGTCCCGGAGGTCTGTTCGGCTTACTTGACGAACTTTAGCTGGACTCGCGAAGAATTCGTAAGAAATAATTGTTCACGACGCATTACGGAATTAATAAGTTTTTTTCCTGTTAATAGGAATTATTATAAGCGATATTTGACAGTTTCGTAATTATTTTAAAAACTCGAACAGTCGCTCCAATTATATGAACAGACAGTGCTGACCTTTCTCTGTAAATATAATTCGTATTTTAATAGTGTACGCTTGAACTTTTTGATAACATCATTTCTATTATGTTATAATAACGAATGAAATTGATACATTTTTATCACGCCTCTTGACATTTCTTTATATCTTCGATCTTAATTCGCTCTGATATATTTCAAGTGTCCGTGGTCAACGAAATATATCAGTTGAACGAAATCCATTAGATATTTAAATGGTGGTAACGAACGCACAGTAGAGAATATCTTTGAAATCTCTCAGATACAAGAGATCCTGCCACTCCATAAATATAAATATCCTCATATTTTATTATTATGGAAATCGGGTTCACTCATAAAATGGATCCGGGTGATGAGAATATAAAATATCTGCTTATAACATGAATAGTATATTATGTACAAAATGTAGTTTATGGTGTTGTTTCTAGGAACCTCGTGGCCGAGCAGTCTTGTAAGCGACCGTGAAGCCAGGGATAGCGGGTTCGAACCCTTGTCTGAATAAAAATATAATTTATTCGATTTTTGGACGACCTAGAAAAAAACACTGCGAAACCTGTGTGAAAGCTTTGCTACAGCATTTGCTGACGTATTAGTTGGGCTGGCTGGCGCAGTGGATATCACGGGCTCAGAGAATAACAGCTTGAACAGATGTAGTCGCATTTATAATACAACAGTATACCGCTCAAGCGGCGTAAGAAGATTCTAGCATAACCAAAACTTTATTAAGAGTTTGTGTAGCGCAGAAAAAGAAAATGCAAGGCTAGACTTTATTCTTCTTAAACCTCAAAGCCTACCTATTTTAATTTATTAATTTAATCGATAAAATGAGTTAAATTTATATTATATTTCTAAAAACTCAGTTTTATATGTTTTTCATTTGTCATAAAGTTTATCAGCCCTCCGAAGAATTATAATATTAAATATAATATAAATTGTAGGCATATTGGCTTAATATATAGTTATAATATAAAAATATAGTTTAAATATAATGACAAAATCTTTACACACAATCCTGTGAGTAAAATTACCACAAAATATAAAATGAACGTCATCGTATCTCGGAAACGTTGAAGGTTGAAACGTCATAAATTATGTCCAACTACACTTTAATCGTTCAAAAGTTATCTCATAAAAAAGATGAATCATTCAGCCAAGACTAAACTTGTTTAATAGGAAATGTTCTGTATATTATGTAGAATATTGTGTACAAATTAAAATTACACATTCGTTATAAAAATAAATGCATGGATAAATAAATAATAAAGAAATAAATAAAATAATAACTACCTATTATTACTAATTTATCTAATCTAAGTATTGTATCTAATATTATTTTTTAATTTTTGACAGCCTCTAATAAATAGTTTTAAAAGTTTACCATGAAGCGTGATATATCGAATCCCGGTCCGAACAATTATAATTTATTCGGTTGCTTGACAGTGGACGGGCGAGTATCTTAATACTGTCATACCTGTGGGAGAGGCATGTTGAAGTATAATATGCTGACACACAAATTGAGCCGGCTCGTCCGAAGCGATACAACGGGCTCACAGAATACTCAGCGTGAAATGGTAGATATATTTGAAACGATACTCCAACTATGTTTACCGGAATGAGTGAGCATATCAAAGGCCCTTAAAAATGCTGCTGTTGATGCGGTTGGTGATGGGCGACGATGTTCTCTTACAATATAGGTGATCCACCTGCTCCGTCGTCTGTTATACCATAGAATAATTATAATATAAATGTTAGATATGGCATAGAGTTATACATATAAGTTCACTGTACCCTTTTTCTATACATGTTCCTAGTTGCCGGGGGTCGTAATTAGTTCTACCTTTTTTTAAGAACCACCTTATTTTAGAATTACTTTTTTATTGTATGGCGGACGGAGCAGACGGATGTCCTCTTTGATAAGAGATAACCACCGCCTTTACATAACCACACTACAATCCATGCTTTATTAGTGTTGCCTGTGTTTACGCCGCTCAGTCTTCCACAGATCTTTTATAAAATATATAATATCAAAGATAACCATAGAATTAATAAAAAAGCTCTTTTACGAAAAACAAATAATGTAACACTGAAAAAATCTAATGTATTTAATTTAACTGTAATACAATTTGAATAGAGTTTTATTATATAGTCTGTACTGTTAGTATAAAAATAAATAAAGAAGAAGGTTCTTTCGCATAAAAAAAATTAAAATAAAATTAAAATACTTTAAAGATAATGTTGATTTATCGTTAAGTTAATATGTCCTTAGTGTTTTAATACTTGTTTAATAAGGAGATAAAACTGGAATGAAGCTCAAGGCAAAGATTCCTATTATATAGCAATCAAGCTTAAATCACATATGAAATAAGGCTTTATGCCGTTTCGTGAAAGTTGTTTTTCGTTTTGTTTCAAAAACTCTGCACTAATTAGCATTTGGTTAGGCGTAGATGTGTTCTACGACGTAGACGCTCTACGCATCAGTAATGCTTGTTAAACAAATTTGATCTTTCTTTACTAAAATCGAGTCGCAAATGTATGAAAATGTTCAAAAAGGGGAAAATAACACTCTTTTTGGAACATTGCCTGTTATGGCAGTTTACTTATTTGTATCTATGTCTATCTATCTATTTTTATAAAACATACATATCTATCTATATATAAATGTAGTACGTTTATAACATAAATGAATTTTTGAAGAGTTCTTAGATTTTTATGCATTGATTACTTTAATTTTATAGTTTTGTCTGATTCTGTGTGAAATTTACATTGGAAACCAATACTGTATTCCTAGTTCAAACATTTTACCCATAAAAAAACAATACATCACATTTACGTTAAAGATGTACTGTGTTTAAACATTGAGAATTCGCTCAGAAGACCCTAAAAGAGCAAATTCGTCCCGTTTGTCGGAACACGTAATATGAAGCGCGTATATCATGAGCCTCGCAAGACAGACGTGAATGAAGAATGATATTATACTCACAATCACCGACACGACAAATATACGATATTTTTTCCTTGCTAAAATAACATTTGACAATCTTTGAATATTCTCAGTCAAAGGTAAACAGTGTTTAAACATGTAGTTTTTCTATAATCAAAAAAAAAAACAAAGACTTCAGTACTAAAAATCTAAAATGAGTCATTTTTAATATATGAAAAATGATGATTTTTTTATAATATAAGCAACATGGGACAAATTCATCGTGGGACGTCCACCCACAAGGTGGACAGACAACATTATAAAGATCACAGGAAGACGCTGGATGCAGGTCGCCTCCGACAAGTATTCATGGAAGTCCAAGGGAGAAGCCTATGTACAGCAGTGGACGTCTTACGGCTGAAATAATGATGGTGATGATAAGCAACATGAAAGATAATTTTTATCTCATTGAATGAGTTTACTTATATTACATTTTTATCGTCTTACGCTTTATATAAAGGCATCTTCCCACATTATGGAGATTAAAATTGTTTTTTTAGCTGACAAGATGCTGATGGGCGTTGTTTTATAAAAAAGCTACGGTGTAAGTAATACCTTTGTTAGGTTTTTCTTACTATATAGTTTTTTTATCCCTTTGTACCTGAAAATGTTATTTTAGTCCCTTAAAATATGTTGAATTTCATCATCATCATTTCAGCCGTAGGACGTCTACTGACGGACACAGGCCTCCCCTTCGGACCTCCATGCATACCTGTCGGTGGCGACCTTTATAAGATCGTATGTCTAACTGTTTTTGTTGTTGAATTGACTTCCATAATATGAATTTCATATAAGAATATATAAAATAACTGAATTACCATCCGGTTTTACGTTGTGCTTCGTACACTATGTCTTTAGTGATATTTATCAAGCAAGTGATTAAATTAAAAGTTAAATGAAATTGATTTTATTATTTCCTACTTAACAGTTCATTTTAATTCACTTGTATTTTACTCAGTTTTTATAATTATCAAAACAATAATAATATTAATTATTCAATGAAGAGTTTTCTTTGTTGAACAATTTATCTTTAATTATCTTAAGAAATAGATTGAATTGAAATTTTATTATTTTATTGGATTCGTAAGTTCATTTATCAAAGAAGGCTTTTATACGCTATATAATATCACGAAATCATATATTAAAGCAACTTAAATTGCGGGCAGCCACTGGTTTTATTACTCTTTTAAATTCAATAAAATATTGACGTACGAATAATCTTTAAATATTTCATACAATATTTAAAAGCTAACAACATTAAAGGAATTCTGTGTAATTTTTCCAAAAATAAATTAGTGATTATATTTAACAAACTGGGTTTTGGTGTACATAGCGGTAATACTAAATAAACAAACCAATCAATTTCATATTGAAAATAAATATTTGTTTAACAACAGATATTTGGTTGCACACTCAGTCGAACAGGCTAATGTTTTAGTATAAATTTTGAGTCGTTTTATAACCTTAAAAAAAATTGTATCGAGGTATATATTAGATAAATACTTTCAAATGACATTTAATAACCCACATATATCGGTTTTGAACGAGTAAAATATTCTGTTTTTTATAGTATAGTGGGGTAACATATGGGTCTCCTATATGGATAGAGAACACCGCTTCCTATTGACAACCGCACCACAGTCCACGAATTGGTTGTGTTGCCGGCTTTTTACGCCTCTTAAGCGGCACATTGCACGTTGCACGTTGAGTATTCTGTGAGCCCGTGGTATCACTTCAGACGAATCGACAGAGATAGGCATAGATAATAATGTATATCGAATTAACTGTCGCCAGTCGCTAACCAAATTCAAGCGCTCCGTTTAAAAATAGATTTATTATTTCTGATGAATAATTTAAAATTAATAAGTTTACTTCGTGTATGTGGTTTTTTGTTAATAAATTGAAACATTTTTCATTATTAATATATGATTAATATTAACATAAATAATAATTGCAAATGAATTACAGTTAAAATCAATTACTTGTTTGAATATTATCTTTACCCGTAGGATAGGGGATAGGGCCAGCATGTCTGGTGATACCACGGGTTTACAGAATACCAGCATGAGATAGTATTTGTACTGTGTTTCGCTGAGACGTTTCTGGAGGCCTATAAAGTTATATTGCAACATAAATTCGGAAACGTACTCAAGGTGCGTATTGTAGTGCGATTGTCAATGGGCAAAAGTAATTTCTTACCTTCAAGGACCTCGCCCGCTCCGCTGTCCCCTCCATAAAAAAATTATAACATAATATTGTCTACTTGAATATAAACCGTATTTAATTAAATGAAACCTATACATTGCTATTTTAATATAGTAAAGGTATTAAGGAAATAATATAATTAATAACTAATTTGATAAAAATAAAATCTAAAGGTTATCGCGACAGGTTTGATTCTGGATATAATCAAACTATTCACATACTTCAAGTATTGAATGAATAACATCGTGTATATTTGCAATATTTAATTCTATTTACAACATTGTAAATAACTAATTAATAAATTTTCACCCATGGGAGAGCCGTGCTGAATCATATAGTGACGCACTAATTGGGCATGCTCGTCCGAAGTAATACCACCGGCTCACAGAATACTCAGTGTGAAACGTTTACTATGTATCGCAGAGTGAGAGAGTATATCGGAGGCCCTTAAAAATTCCGCTTAAGTGACGTAAAAGGCCAGTAACACAACCAATGCGCGAACTGTGACGCGGTCGTTCATGGGCGGTATTCTCTTACCATATAGTTGACCCACCTGCTCCGTTATTCGCTATAAAATAATAAAAAAAGACATAAAAATTTACTTTTTTAAAGAAAATCGAGAGGTTTGTCTCCTAGTAGTAGGATAAACGGCCATGGGAACTACTTTGCTGTAACGTAAAACAATTATTTAAAAGCTTCCTCAGGCTTATATATGAAGATTATATTGTATATCGTGTTTGTTATTTAGTTGGACTACCGCGGTATTTGTCCATACATTTCCCCTTTCAAAATTCCAGTTTCAGACTGCATCCCTGTCTAAGTGCGGAGCCGTGTAACTTTTGTATCAATTAAGTGCACTTGCTGCTACAATTAAAACTTATTTCTTTAGGAAGTAAGATCGTGTTAGGCTAAGTAAGCTAGGACATGAAACGTATTGAAAAAGTAAATATAATGACTATATATAAAATAATAAATTTTAAGAAAAGGAACACGTTTTTTTTTATATAGCAGATAACGGAGCAGATGGGTCTTCTAAATGGTAAAAAAACACCGCCGCCCATGGAAAACCGCGCCACAGTCCGCGCATTAGTTGTATCCGACTTTTTACGACGCTTAAGTGGCATTTTAAGGGGCTCCTATATCTTCCCTCACACACACGAAACACAGTACAAGTACCGTTTCAAGTAAAACTACCATTTCACGCTGAGTATTCTCTGAGACCTTTGTAACCTGACCTAAGACCGATACGACTTAATTTGGCGATAGCATATTGTTCAGCATGGCTCTCCCACGGGTGCGGCAGTCTTAAGACACTTGCCCGGCCACTGCCAAGCCCTTCCAGAAAACAAATAAATTATAAATTAAATTATTATTGTCCGGACTGGTATTCGAACTCGATAACTCTCGCCTCATGGTAGACTTAATAAATTCTTTTAGCCACGAGGTTCTCAAGACAAAGACTTAATAAAAAGAAACCTTAAATGATAGTTGCGTATTATATGTGTCTATTTTCAGACTTTTGTATTCAAAATACATTCGAAACTACACACTCTTTGTGTTAACAAGTATGACCTAATTTTTTCCATCATTTTTTCCAATTTTCCCGAAAACTTCAAAGCCTTTGCGGCCAGCCATTGTGCTGGTTATAAAGATATTTCGCCGGTTCGTAAATTCCATGTATCGAGAGATGACAAAAGGCAGAGCTAACTAACTGCCGGCTTGTAGGCACCTTGCTGCTTTGTCAAAGAATGTGTACACGTTGCAAAAACATTTCAATTTCATACATGGAAGAATTTGCTTTTTCGGCTGAAAATTCAAACTGCTGGAAAATTAAAAGTATGTTTGCATAAATTAGATTTTTTAATATATATATAAGTTAGTTAATGTTTTTACATTATTTATTTGTGATAAATGCAAATAACTAATCAATGTTAAAAATTTAATAGAAAACTGCTATTACACGTCAGACACAAAAAAATGTAGGCATATTTATAATATATTCTATAGAATGTATTTCCTGTACTAATTCCAAACTGGAAATATTGCATGGATGTTTTAGTTAACAAATACAAGCCTGTATGAAATAAAAAACACAGTTTTTCGTCCATAAACAATTGTTTTTAGATGTATTTGCAATCTGTACGCCTAGTACAATCAGGTTGACACACAAATATTTGTTCGTTAGCTGCCGCACTAGAGTGTATCGGATGTAAGGCCTTTGTTCAAGAATTCACACACAATCTACTAACGGGTTATGACCTCCTGGTACCCGGCAGTCGCTGTACAACATTTTAGATCAAGGCAAAACTGACCGCTTTTTACTTTATCTACAATCGTTTTTCAAAAGTGAATTTATAAATGACTCAAAAAGCGTAGCATTAGGTTTTAATAGTAGAGCATAAAGCGAGAAATATCGGGTATAATTTATCCAGTCTCTGGAAGGGCTTGACGGTGGGCGAGTGGTTTAATACTGTCGAACCCGTGGGAGAGCCATGCTGAAGCTCTAATAGGGCGGGCTCGTTCGAAGCGATACCAAGGGCTCACAGAATACTCAGCGGGAAACGATACTTGTACTGTGTTTCGCAGAGTGAGAGAGGATATCGGAGGCCCTCAAAAGTGCCGCTTAAGCAGCGTAAAAAGCCGGCAACACGATCAATGCGCGGACTGTGGCGCGATTGTTCATGGACGGCGGTATTCTCTTACCATATAAGAGACCCACCTTCTCCATTGTCCGCTATAGAATAAAAAACTAAATGCATTGTTTTATTGCAATTTCGCAACTCACACAAGTTCAAAATGACTTTATTACTACTGACCGCAATCGACTAAGAAAAATAAATGATTATTTAATAAGGTCAGTTGGTCTTAATTAATAGAAAACAATATTGGAGAAAAAGTAATTTATTATTTAATAAAAAAAATTGTGCGTTCTAGAGTTACATCATCATATCATCCCGCATCTCAAGAATAGCTTGTTATATTAAAAAGATTCCTTATTAGTTCAGAGAACGCACAATGGTAATGTTAGTCTTAAGTATCGCTGAAGCCATTAGACCTTTAAGAATGTATTCCCCGTAGCAGTCGCGCTCCCCGCGGACCTCCGCACCATAGTATTTAAGATTAAACAGTGTATTTTTTGAGTAGTTGTAAGTCACTTGTTGTAATGTTCGGTTGTAATTAAAAAATAAAGTTTTTTTAAGACTTTTCGCTCATCTCCCAACGTAACTCTAGCTATAACAATTTATTTACAAAACCATAGTAAAGTAGTTTATTGCGATATTATGAAGAAAGTCAACGAATTGTCACTCGGATCACCCTTTCATTGACAGATGAAGATAAATGTTTTCAACTTTGACGTCAAATGAAATAGCAAATAATAGGATTGTATCGATACAATAAGGATTATGGATAGTCGAAGATTTGCTGTGCTTCACTAATGAATCTGATTCGGTCCTATGTCACACCGTAATGCAATAGTTTTTGCATTTTTGTATGCAATGCGGCAATAAAGTTATCAGTTTAACGTGTGTTAGGGGGCTCACCGAGGGCAGTCTACGCCTATGGACACCCCCAGCGGCCTTAAAAACTTGTTAGTAAAATATGTAGAAGCAAAGAATTCAGTTCAAATTATATAATTAGATTGAATAATTTAAAAGATTTGTGGAGATTGTAAAACAACGTTTGTTTTTCAATTAGGTAAATATTAAACAATTAAAGAGTGAAAATTGTTCGTATGCTAATCGTGTTAATAGATAAGCTTCGGTGTGATGGAGAGCGGCAATAAAAAAGAGAAGGTGGGGTTAAATTCGTCCCAATTTCAGTGGTAACATCAAAGGATACAAATTATATACCATCCACGAAACGCTGCTTTTATTGCCGGGGTAATGAGCTGGCATAGGGAATTCATGGAGTATCAAATTTTTTTTCATACTTCCTCTTTACTGGAAATAGTGGCATAGAGCAGTAGGCTCCCCGAGGATAAAGATAAAGCAGAGCGGCTGTGTGTTGTCGGCCTTTAAGGAATAGGTATGCCTTTTTCTTGAAGGTCCGCAAGTCATGGTTTGGAAATACTTCTACTCTTATGAATATTTTTCGTGTCACATTCGAATTTTCGCATAATTTTTCAAGTTATATTTTGCTGGAGTACCTAATATGGGATACTTTTTTATCTATTTATGAGATTTAGCAATACCTTACCTCCAAAAATACAATGTTTTTTATATAGTATAGTAGACAACGGAGCAGATGGGTCTCCTATATGGTAAGAGAATACCTCCCATGGACTAGAATCGATACAAGATTCTAGTCTTATCCGCTATATCATTAAAACAATTGTAGCTGTAGACATAAATTTATTTAGACTTGCATTATTCAAGAATGCAAAATATTTATAATAAAAATATATACTGAAATACGTCTCTATTCATGTCGCAATTCAGACTGCGCATATCTGACATGACCGTCAAATATAGGGTAGTTTTTCATTCAATTGCCTCTGCTAAACGTTTTTCAATTTGATTTTCTACAAATATTATAATTTATAATATATTTGAAACACAATAAATAGGATTTTCTTTGATTTTGAAATGTTTTTATCATATACATTATTTTATTAGTAAGCTTATTATAGTATGATGTTAAAATGCTAATATATATTTTTTTATATTCAGTGTAAACTCCATGTAACGTGCCTCGATTTATCGACAATCTCCCTAAAGTGTCGAAATTAATTGGCTTTAGTTGGTTTAGCTTGTCTTCCATCCACCTTTTCTTCTCTCCAATTAACAACAACTCTTTATAACGCTATAAAATGCACAGTCCCTTCAGTGTCGTTGTATAGAGTTTACACTGTATTTACAAATAAATTAAAGAATTAAGAGAAATTCTGGAGGCAAACTAGGAGAAGTCCCACCCATGATCCATGGACACCCCAAGCCTCTTCTCGTCCGCGGGTGCGTTGCCGGCTTAAATATATATTAACATATATACCTTTTCCAAAAAATAAGCTAGCTATCCTAATCTTAAAAGAATAATATTTAACCTTAATAACTTTTCTCTTATCTTAAAAGTGATACACATTTATAAATTCGCCAAGACTACGTTTGTGCATTACAATATACAAGGCCATAGAAATTACTGTGAAATTTTCCAATCCAATACACAAAACACTCTAAAGCCTCATTGTATTAACTAACCCGAATAGAGGGCGGTGGTACATAGAAATACGATAATCCCAGTACCGCTAATACCCGGGTATTGAATTCGGTGCCGGGTAAATCGTCACAACATATATAGCTTTCGAAAAGGAATTTCAAGGCCTCCGATACGATACATTCTTATGATATCAGATAAGATTTTTTTTATTCTATAGCGGCTTCTCCTAAGTAATACCATGGGCTTACAAACTACTCAGAGTGAACGGTACTTGTATTAAAAACGGTACTTCTGCTGTGTTTTGCTGAGTGAGTGAGGATATTGAAGGCCCTTAAAAATGCCGCTTAAGCGGCATAAAAATCCGGCAACTCAATCAATGCGTAGGCTGTGGCGCGGTTGTTCATTGGCAAGTGTTCTCTTACCATATAGGAGACCCCACCTGCTCCGTTGTCCGCTATACACTTCGGACGAGCCGGTCCAACTACTACATCAGCATGTCCTTAAGCAAGGCTGTTCCGCGGGTGCAATACGCTAGGCACATGATATTTCATGCTAATTACAGCTAAAATTAGTTAAAGATTTATCTGTAGTTGACAAGAACTCGCTTATAACTTCAAAACTTTGAACAGGGTTTAAACCGTTAAAACGTGGATCAAGTAAGTACAAAGTAACACATCATCTAAATAATGGAATACGGTGGAAGATGCCTCAGAATGGTTTTAATCAGAATTACAGCGCACAGAACAAATCTAATTTCGGAAACGCCACGGAGTGACTTCAACAAAATGCGGTTTGCCGAGCAAACGGTTGTGTCGTGCCATCATATCGATGCTTTATGGCCAATTACTTTGATATCTGATACTTAAAATACAAACATACATAATGTATGTAATCTCTGACTATCAGTTCAAAGCTGACGCATATAGGCATCTATCCGGTATACAAACATGCATACAGGGATAGCCGTTTCTTGATGGTCCGCTATCCGGTGAAGAAAATGGGCGACTCCAAGCGCCTAAAAATTTGTAACTACTTTAAATAATTAACAGAGCAAGGCCGGAGGGTGTCCACAGTTGGAGCGCTTTCCCCTGGTGAGCTTCCTGCTGGTTCGCCTCCGATGGTATAAAAAATAATAATTGTCAAACAATTTTAGTTCTATCTTTTTATTGGTTTTTTTATTTTTGATTTAAAATGATTATTTCTAAAACTATTTTTTAATATACAATTTTTAGCGTTTTTGCCTTTTGCCTCAAATACGCGTCGATGATGTTTAAAAAAACAGGGAAGACAAAATATAATTTCAGTGATTTATTTGTAGATACCAAGAAAACTGTCAAATATGTATCTCAGTTTTTTTATCTATAGCGGACAACGGAGCAGGTGGGTTCGTATATGGTCAGAGAAAACCGCCGCCCATTCACAACTGCGCCACAGTCCGCGTATGGTGTTGTTGCCGGCTTTTACTCCGCTTAAGCGGCACTTATATCCACACTCACTCTGCGAAAAACAGTATATGTACCGTTTCACTCAGTATTCTGTGAGCCCGTTGTATCACTTCGGACAAACCGGCAGTATTAAGACTCGTCCAGCTACTGTAAAGACCTTCCAGAGACCGAAAAAATTATAAATTAAATTATAATTTGTTATAGTCCGGACAAAATACCTTTATAAATACTACCGTTTAATTATCACTGAACTCATAAAAAGAGTAATTTAACTGTAATAGTGACGAACCTCAAGCCTATATTATACGATTATCGTAGAGAATTATCGATACTAATGCATCACTATCCACAATGTAAAGAGACCAAGCGTCGGCTAGGAATCTGACTTATACAGTAGCTAATATAACGCCAGCGCTCGGGTTGGCTCGCCCCAATGAACAAAGGACCATATTGAATGTTGTAATCTGTAGGAGAGACGTAGCCTATATATTAAACGGCTATGATTGATTTTTTTGAAGTTGTCCATGTAACCCTACGTAAACATTTTTATTTCTCTACTTTTATGGCGTAGCGGACAAGAGAGCAAAACAAAGCCTTTTGAATATTTTATATCTATTGGTAAGAGAACTCCGCCGCCCATGGACAACCACGCCACAGTCCGCCGTGTGTAATGTTTCCGGTTTTTTACGCCGCTTAAGCGGCATTTTCAAAGGCCTTCGATAACCTCACTCACTCACAGTAAAAGTACCGTTTCAAGGACAACTATCGTTTCACGCTGAGTATTCTGTGAGCTTGTGGTATCATTTAATGAGATTAGAGATTATGCATATTAATATTTACTATAAGTCATCATTTCAGCCGTAATAGGACACTGGACATGGTCTCCCGCTTGGACCTCCATTAATACATGTCGGAGGCGACCTGCATCCAGCGTCTTCTGGCGACCTTTATAAGGTCGTCTGTCCACCTTGCGGGTGGGCGTCACACTCTTCGCTT
>DWCF01005933.1:0-13304 GCA_018230265.1 Delias oraia
TCGCAGCGGGTGGGCGTCTTTGAGGGAGGCCTATGTCCAGCAGTGGACTTGAATGGGCTGATGATGATGATGATGAAGTTTGTATTATCTATTTCTTAATAGCTAATATGTTTTCAAAATCAATTAGAATTATGTTATTATTATGATATTTTAAAACATTATTGAATATTAGTAATATCTATTTCTATATAAAATAGTATTTTTTTTTCTTAATAGGTTATAATAATAATATTTTTTTTATAATTGTGTAGTGTTTATTTTTCAACAGGATAGTCTAATTTGTCCTATAGTAATTGCATATAAGTTTTGTAGAACTTTTAATATTTGCTCCTTTTGCAGGAAGTATTTAGATTTTTGTTATCTCTGTCTGTGTGGATGGATTTTTTAACCCTTGTCTTTGTTTCTGAGATTATTATTGGCCAATAACAACTCACAAATGTACCTTTATAAATGTTACAAGACATTCATTGTATAGGAAGAAAGAGCTTTCTATTCTCTTTCTAATACACTTAGATATACTTACATTCTTTACATCCAACGTTTTCCAATTCAGTACGGCCCAGAAACTCGTTTTTTTATTTATATAATATATCTTATATAATACAAAATAATAAAAATACAGCCATTTATTCCAATACATTTACAATTTATTTGTTCAGTATTAGATTTTTTGTTAACATTTCTTAATCTGCTTGACAGTCGGACCTCCACTGACCTCCATTCGCTAACTTTTTCCATTCATGTGTGTTTTTATATTCAATTTATATAATTATATTTCAATAATGATTATATTATAATTTGTAAATAAAAAAACTTTAATAATGTTTCTGAAAATAAAACTCCAGAAACTATATTAATTGCCCTTTATATCTCATCCACAATAATACTTAAAATAATTTCAAATGACAATAGTCATATTGCAAAATGACTGAAAATTGAAGAAAAACAGGATTTTTCCAAGTTTTTTTTTACATATTTCATTTGATGTGTTCATTATTTCCCACATTGAATTTTTATCAGAGAACAGCTCCTATTAGTTAATTTCTAACTTTTTAATAATATCAGTAGCTTTTAGCGTTAAGTTTGAGACTTAAATGCATTTTGCCACTTTGCATTTTAACTTAAAACGAGTTTTGCGTTTAAGCAGAGTTCCGTAATGTTTCTTCTTTGTCATTTTTGAAACTGCATCTTGTCTTAGTTTTGCATATAAATATTAAAACATCATACATCCACCTTTATACTATGGTGCTTGTAATAATGGTTCTATTGGTAGTTGTGCTTGAAACGGTGCTTCTACCGAGTTTCACTTAATTATGATATTGGGGCCCATAAAAATGTCGCTTAAGTGGTGCAAGATGCCGGCAATACAACGAATGCGCGAACTGTGGCGCGGTTTTTAAAGGGCAACGGTGTTCTCTTACCATATAAGAGGCTCACCAAGGAGCGGAAACTACTGCGGAGCACCATTGTCCGCATACTATAAAAAAGCATAAAGTTTAAATTAGTACATCTGAACCACTGCTCACTACAAATTCAATAGCTTTTATTTTTATATAAGTTTATTGCAAAATAAATTCAGACATGGAGTTTACAAAAATCATTGCGTTATAATAAGTATTATAAATAATTATATTTATTGTATCTAACTAAAAATGAACGATTTTATAACGAGAAAAGTGCTAAAGGCGCTTAAAACTCTGGAATTGCGAAATCAGGTGAAGAAATACAAAGTTTTATTATTGAAGATCACTTATAACTCACATTTGTCACATTTGTCAAAGTTTTAATTGCTCAAAGTTTCAGTACGGTAAAATTATTCATCGCCCAAGTCTAATTGACATGGATGCCTCTCCCACTGGTCGCATGAGATTCTTGGTTTTCTTCTCCGTTGGCGTTTTCTGTGCCTACCTTCGTCTTGCGCATGGGCAAATGGGAAACTAAAATCCTCCTTCCGTAGCGTACTCGCTTTCACAGTGATATACTTAAGAAGTTTTGACATGTAAACAACTATCAATAGTAAGATTCCGTAGTATAATATCTTATGTGCCAAAGATTCTTCCGGTTCTTTGAAAACTAACATAGTTTTTAATTTACAGAAAATTTGTATTTGTTACGGCATGGCCGTGTTTGACGTTTTAAATTTTCATAATGGCACCATGAAGTTTCCGCTTAGAGCATGCACAGACAACGTGCACAGATTAAAAAATCTATGATTTTAATATATATAAGCCTGGTAGCCAAGTGTTCTAAAACACCTCCTCCTATTGTGTTTCCCTAAGTAAGATATTAGAGACCCTTGAAATAATACCTTTTAGTCGGCGTAAAATCTTATAGCACACCCAAAGCATATACGTTGGCGCGGTTGGCCGCGGGCAGCAGTGGTAAGGACCATAGTGAAGTCCCATGAGCTTACTATATTATAAAAAGAATAAACATCGTGCCAAATATTTGCTAGTAGTAAGTTTGTATATACATACATATTATATTTCATATTATTTATGTATTTTAAACTGGTAAAACCTTTTTTGTAATTATCTTTTAATATAACATACCAAAAAATCCATCTGTTCTGTGATACTAAAGAATGAAAGCCATGTTTTTTTTAATAATGTATTTTTCGGTTTTATAGCATAAACTGATCGTCCATGTGAGCAATTAAAGATATAATTCAGTAAAATGAGATTAATTATGATGTATCCATATTAAAATAAAATTAAGTAAAATATTAATTTTTCTTTTGTTCTTATGGAAATTATGGCAAACCAAAAAAAATCTCACTTAAGATAAACAGTTATCCGTTCATGGACATTCCTATCCCTTGCAGGACTGCGGGTGCGTTGCAGGCCTTTATAAAGCTACCGTGACCCATGACACCACCGTAGCTTACAAAACAGCTCCGCCATGCGGCTCCCTTGAAATACTTTCTACATATATTTCAAAAACTTAAATCATTTATACAAATCTACAGTGTTTATTAAATTTCAGCGCCATACTTATGTGGCTGAAATTTTCCGCAATCCATTCAACGTATCAGTGACATGAGCGGAACAACTAAGTTATATGTGCTGCTGCTAAAACGAGGACTTTGTAACTCTTCGAATCTTTAAAACTGTGGTAAAAGTACGCCTATATAAATTTAATGGAATATTTATTATTTAATTAGATTCTATTATGTTTATCGTTATTAGAATAATTACTAAGCCTGAAAAGTATAGAAAAGCTGAAAGATTGCCTTCGTAGCTGAATGTTTTTTATGTTATAGCGGGTAACGGAACAGGTGGTTCTCCTCGATGGTAAGAGATGCTACATGCTGATTCTATGAGCCTACATTAGCACGGCTCTGCCACGGGTGCGGGATTCGAACCCGATGATACCTCACGCTTCATGGTAGATTTTCAAAACTATTTAGCTACGAGGCTCTCAAAATCTGCTTATGTATATTAATTTCTTAAAATGTACAATTTCCAGCTCCAGCAGTAACACATGTAACCTTGTTACCAACTAACTGTACGTTGACTAATAATTTCATAGAAAAGTAAATTCGGTTGAGACTGCTCCCCAGTGAACAATTTATTTCTGTTACAAAACATCATGTTTATTAAGAACAGTAATTAGTTGCTAAGTGGTTTAAGAGGTCTACCATGAACCGAGAGGTATCTTGTACCGGTTATGTTGTAACCGAGTTCGAATCTCGGTCCGGATAATTAAAGATTATAATTAAGTTTATAATTTATTTGGTCTCTGGAAAGGCTTGACAGTGGCCCGGCGGCCTTAATAGTATAAGTGTAAGAAGCATGCTGAAGCACATGCAGACGCTCTAATTGGGCGGCTCTACGTATACTACGAGCTCACAGAATACCAGCGGCGGTCTCTAAAATACCAAACAAAACCGCAGATTACAGCGTGGTTGTCCATGAGCGGTGAAACCGTCTTTTACATTGCCTGTTACACAAGAACAAAAGTATATAAAATACATAAATATAACTTTTTTATGTGAAACGAGCAGGATATAACGTAGGTCGTCCACCCATTGGCACGCCTAGCTCTTACAGAGCCACGGATGCGTTGTCGGCCTTAAATCCAACTGAAGCCCAGAGGCTACCTATATTTTCCAAATCACTTCGTATAAATTTAACTTCCAAATGAAAGCACTTCGCAAAATGTTATATTATGCAAAGTGCACATTGGATTGTATTTATACGGTTCCGGGAGCGCCGCTGCCAAACACGACACCGCTCCCAACGGGCAATCTCGGCTCCTAAATTAGGTAATAGAGGCAGACTTAATTAGAATAACATAGTTCAATCTAAACAGGTACAGGTTTAATTATAAACTGCCCGGGCTGAATGCACTGGCGATATTATGCCATAGTCGCTATAGTTTTCTTGGAGTGGTCATGGAAATAAATCTGAAATTTATAAAAAAAATCTAGCCATTTTATACCTCAAGTTGCAAAACCGCTGAAGTGCGAAGGACAAAATATTGAGAAGTTCTATTCTTGACCGATATTTTATAATCTTCAAATAAATGTTGGTTTAGTATTTGTGTGTGTTCTAATGTTTTATTGTTATATTACTATGAAATGAGAGTTATCAGGTTCGAATCCCTCATATAATACTCAGCGTAAAACGTTACTCCTACTTTGATTCGCTAAGTGAGTGAGGATATCAGAGGCTCTTAAAAATGGCGCTGAAGCGGTTTACAAAACCGGTAACACAACCAAAGGGCAGCAAACTTGTGCTTTTGTTAACGGGCGTTATCACATATAGGAGAACTGCTTTGCTCTCCGCTATATCATAAAAAAATCTACCCCTATTTAAACTTACGTTCATACAGTCGTATTTTTATGAGTATTTTGTGTAAGTTTTAAATAAAAAGTAAATGATTCTTAATTAAATTTCAACACAATACGAAATAATATGTATTTTGAAATCTCAGTACTGTGTTTACAAGCAAATTTGTCTAAGTAACGAACAATTGTTTGCGACGAGCAAATATTAGTTATGTTTCTGTAATCACACACGAGCGGAGACAGAGCGATTTCTCAATGCTGAAAAGACAAATGCGATGCCCGACTCACCTAGTTGAAAATGGCTCTGACCAAACTTCCTTATAAATTATTTCTATCACGCTCTATTTTTCATTGGTGCTTATTTGCTATGAATTCTTAATGTATGTGATTTCGGCCTTTGTTGACTTATTAAGACCCTCTGGCAGAGCAATCTTGCTACCATGATGTTATGAGTAGCGGCTTCGAATCCTGATTTGGAGAATTTTTTATGGTGTAGCGGACAATGGAGCAGATGGGAGTCCTTTATGGTAAAGAAAATATTTCAATCACAGACAACCACGACATAGTCCGCCTTTTGCCGGCTTTTTTACGCCGCTTAAGCGGTATTTTTATGGGCCTCCGATATTCTCACTTATTCAGCGAAAAACAGTATTTCACCATTCCACGCTTATTATTCTGTCAGGGGTTCGAACCCGATACGTCTCGATTCATAAAACCATTTAGGTACGAGACTCTCGTTTCAGGCAGTTTAAGATTTTCTATTCACGCCACGGTTCCTTCGACGGTAGATGTCATAAAGTGACACATTATGTCATTCGAGTTGCTGTTTAGGCTTGGAATGGCAAAAGTGATAAATCTGCCAGGTAACAGTGCGTGTGCGGCATTCGGGCGCAAATCATCCACAATATTGTAGGAGATTGAAATGTGCGGGATTCGCGGGAAATTACACACTACGCTGTTGTCATAAGAGACGTTGCCTCCATTAGGCCGACCCTCGTGCGTTATGAATAACAGATGTTTAGTCATCCGTATACCGATTGATTTGTGTGTGAAAATTATTTATTAGTTCCGTGGTGGCACTTCGGATTAGGTAAGCGATGTGAAGCGTTGTTTATGCTAGTACAAATACAGGTTCTGCTATATTTTGAGGTTAGGAATTGTGGGTATTTTTTAAACTTGTGAATAATACAATTTTACTGTTATACAAGGGAGAGGCCTATGTCCAGCAGTGGAAGTCTTGCGACTGAAATGATGATGATGATGTTGATGATGACTGTTAAAGCAGGCAATGGAGTAGGTAGCTACATTAAGGTAAGAGATTACCGCCGCCCATGGACCACCACTCCACAATCACGTATTTGCTGATGAGTTTCACCATAGACAAAGCAGAATACAAAATTTCATTGATTTCACCTTGATGTTTCTATTCTAAAACTTAGCGTTTTTTTAAAGCAATTTGTGCCGCGCACCACCTCTCTTTGGAATCTGCTGTCAGCAAGGTTGTTTCTAAACCAATACGACTTGGGAACCTTAAAAAAAGAGCGTCCATATTCCTTAAAGGCCAGCAACGCAACCGCTGCTCCGCAAGGAATCCGGCGCGTCCATGGGCGTAGAACCGCTGGTCCTAGGTGAACGTTTAAAGTTGTATACATTAATGGGCTTTATCCAGGTGATACTCGAACCGGTGGACGTCAATTATCTTATCTGCTCGTCTGAGAACAGGTGGAGTTAATAAGATAAATCATCGAATGAGCGGCTGGTAGGAGGTTTAGTGGGTATTGATAGTATAGAATGCCGAGGCCCACACATCGCAAGACGGGAAAGTATAAATGGATTGTCTTAATATAAAAACCCTAGGTTAAATTTAAGTAATGCAATCTATATAACATTAGAAATAAATGTTGATACTCTGCGCTTCACTTGCCAGTAAGGAATAATTTTTAAGATGGAAGCCAAGGCTTTCAGATGCGTGATCAAAGTCAGAAGCGATCTAATTAAATGAACTAAGGTTGATTAAGCAGGATGTGGATGAAAATTACGTTCTGTTTCAACATTTTAATACAGTTTCTTTCATGATAAATCTTGGTTCAATGCGGCTGTCAAAAATTACGAAGGATATTTTCCGACTCGGTAATTCTTGTAATTTTCCTAACGAACGCTTTTTCCTCATACTATAAAGTCTTTAAGCATTAAAAGCGCCAGGCTTATTAAGAAAGCGTATTAGCGCTAAGGGAAAACTTAACAACGAATAGACGGTTTTAGATACATTTTTGAAAGAAAACTTGGTATAAAGATTGATAAGACAAAAAAGTTTTATACACTTACCACTTACTACCCTATATGAATTTTTAAGTTAAGTAAAAATATCAAAACAGCCTTGTGGACTTCCAAGAAATGATCGTACCTATCCTTCAAAGGCCGGATACATACACGTGGCCCAACTGGGATATCCATGGGCGGTGGACTGCTGGTCTACGGGACGTTATCCTATTTGTGAAACTTGCAGCGCGCTTGTTCATTGGCAGCAGTGATTTTTTACCATTAGGGTCCTTTCCTGTTGTCCGCTATATAATAATAAAAAATTAATGTCTTGTTTACGGTAGATAAATCTCAGAATATATTCACCCCAAATCCCAATCGAATCAAAAGTAATAAATTACACTTACAGTACCAAAAACAAAGCATGAATGATATTTCGTTTCCAACATTTATTACCCAATGTTTCTCATTTTTCTATAGTTACTATGGTCTTTCCAAAACTCTACATTGTGTAGATGCGTAGCGCAAATAAAGCCATTTTTATGGTATAGCGGACAACGGAGTAGCTCTGTCTCCTACTAGTATATGGTGAGAGACCACCGCCTCTCAAGCACAACCGCGCATTGTTTGGGTTGACAGCGTCGCACAAGCGGCATTTTAAAGGCATCCAATATCCTCATTCACTCAGCGAAACACTGTACAAGTACCGTTTCACGCTCAGTATTCTATGAGCCTGTGGTATCACTTCGGACGAGCCGGCCCAAGTGCGTCAACATATGCTGCCTTAGATTCTACAAGCCTCTTATCTTAACATCAGAAAAGGGTAGGACTGATTTTTTAAGATTCTTCGCAGAATTGTAAGAATTTGTTTGTATTTAATAATAGAAAGGAAATAGTCATCAACTATGAAAATTATTCCATAACATTGAATCATGTTTTCTTATTGTAAAACATTTATCGGTTTATTATATACTCAACTTTATTTACCTTCTTTATTTAATAATAATATTTATGTCAGGTAAAGTTATTATCTAATTTTAATGCTACAGAATTAACTTTAATTTACATCAAGAATTAAATAAAAAATTAACCGACCAAAGTCCTTTCTCTCTTTGATATTTATATGTCAAATTCATAGAAAAAATACCCTTATTTTACGTAGTAAATTAACTCGCTGTTGGCTAGAGGCATTTACAGCTTAACGCGGGCTCACCAAAGCTTTACATTTTGCCGCAAGGGCGTTTCCTGTGGGACACGAACCCCGGCTTGAGCCATCGAAGGAGAGAGATCCACCTAAGGGCCAGGCGATAATCACCGATATCAAGTTGGAGGCGAAGTTTCTCGTGAGCGCTTCCTACGAAACATTGGACCATATAGAACCATATACATATGAATGTACTAAAAACTAAAGTCACAGCCTGTTAAAAAAATTTGAATGGGAAATGTTTTTATGCTATGTTTACGAAATTGCACGTTAATATCCTAATATTATCACAACTGGAGTTTAATAACTGTAAAATAACGTGTATTGGTTGGTCAATTGGTCAAGCGGCCTATTTCCCGTAACTCGACGTATGAGCGCCTATTTTGCGTGTGGGGTGGTGTGCTGTCACTTTAGCCACCCTAGCTGTACAAAAAGCTTCAGCAGTCACTTTGGAATGCCATCTTGGAGAGCTACCTCGAAGTCCTGAGGTGTTGTGCCCTGTATGCTGCAACTCCTGTACCCTCTAAAAGCAAATGATTAATGTGTAAAACATCTGATTTGTTATATTTTTCTTATAATAAGATTTACATATTAATAATAGTTCTTATACTTGGAATACCTTGAAGAAACTAATACAATTTCCTTGAATTGATTTACTTCGGTGATGGTACGGACATACTATATTTGTTTCCGCATTCGTACTCTGACCCAGTTTTAAGTGTTAACATTTTTCTTTGCTTAATTAATCGAATTATAGATAATGCTAAACAGCTTTTTGAGAGCCTGGAAGCTGAATGGCTAAAAGGTACTATGAAGCTTTGGTATCGGGTTCGATCCCTGGTTTGAATAAAAATTATAATTTGTAACTTATTCCGTCTTTTACAGGATTTGTCAGTGGCTGGGCAAACGTCTTAACACTTACCCGTAGAAGAGTCTTACTATGCACTAATTAGGCTAGTAATCTCTATAATGTTTTGCTAAGTGAGTGAGGATATTCGATCCATCATGTTTATTCGCGTAAAAAGCCGATAACACAACGCAACCATGAGATATAGCGTGGTTGTCCATGAGCAGCGGTGACCACTTACCATCGAGAAAATTCTGCTGTTCAAATATACGCTAAATAATAAAAACATCGAGCATACAACAGAAGAGTGACTTCTGTCCTTAACCTAAGACGTGACGAGTCGACCTTAAGAGCTCCCGCGCAACCTCTGGGTGCGTCTAACAACTATGCAGGTGATTGTCTTGAAACAAGGTTATTGCCATTTAATAACATCATAAGGACATCCATTTATACCTATACAATGTAATTTTAATACCATCAATGTAATACAGTTTATCTTGTACTAATGAATGTAAATGATTAAGGATCTTGCTAATATCAAATTTCACGCGTAATATTTACATAGGTGTATTCAATGGGCAATATTTTATCTTAAAAGAAGACTATATAAAATTTATTTCCTCTAAAAAAGGTATAACTCATCCTTAAGTTAGGACACTAACAAATTTCTCATAAATGGCGAAATCTTTCAGAGAGATGGAGTCTGTACTAGGCTCGAATACCTATATGGCAAATTCTCATCCCCTCAACTGCGTATTTTTGGGGTTAACAAAAAGTAATTTTACAAAAGTGATTAAAAAATACATTGGTTTTTTAATACCATATCTATTTTGTGAGTGCGCGCGTGTCTGTGTGCGTGTGTGTGTTTGCTATTATATTGAATTGTGTTTCTGTTTTTATATGTTTTATACCGTAAAAAATTCACCTGTTATAGCTCTATGATTTATTTCAATAAAGATTATATCTTTGAATAACATAAATTTTTTATAGTATAGAGGCCAATAGAGCAGGTGAGTCTCTTATATGGTAAGAGAACACGTAAGCGGAATAATTTTAAGGGCTTCCGATATCCCTACTCAATGAGCGAAACACACTACAAGTACCGTTTCACATTGAGTATTATGTGCAAAGATACATGTATTTTAAAGCAAATTTCTAAAATAAAAGGCGGCACGTGTAGATTTCTCATCAAAGCGCTGTCCGAGAAAGTTGTGGCTTTGTTCTCGACATCGCGCGATGACTTCAGCAAAGCACTCAGCTTACGCCTCAACTATTCTTCTTGCTTCTGACACTTTAAATGGAACATTTCTATGCGTTTTTTTAAAGGAAATAAACGAACTTAATTGTGCTTTATTCTTTAGAAACGACGTATTTTCTTGATGTTGTTTGGTCTTTTGCTTTCTGTTCGAGACATAGCAGGATGCTGTTCTGTACTTGTTAAGAACAATAACTCGCTTTAGAAATAGCCAGAGTACGTCACCGTCACGAAAAAAGTAGACTTATTGCAAGTACTTTTTAATCGTCGAAACACAACAAAATTTAACACTACGTTACAAATTAATACCTGGTTCGGGTATGAGATATTATCGAGAAGAACCGGCAAAAACTCAGTAATTACGCGTTTTCAAAAAGTATTTTACGATTCGCTTATGGTACTAAGTCTCACATAAACAAATCCATCGATGTAGAGAAATACGCCACGATAAAGAATACAATACTGAGTTTAAGAGTTAAAAAGCCGGCAACCCAACCAATGTGTTCTCTTACATATAAGAGTTCCACCTGCTCTGTTGTCCGCTATATCATAAAAAAGTACATCGCTCTTTTCAATTCATTTTTAAGTTCAGAACGAAACTAATGTGTTACTCTGAATCACTCATTCGTCAGGACCAAGACAGCTAATTTGTCTGGCTGCTCCAATCCACTGAGGGTAGACTTCATGTAGATGTGTGTTAGACTTTCAAATTACTAAACTTTGTATCTTATTTATTTAATTTATAAATAATAATTTAAAAAATCCTGATTATATATTAATTTGGCAAAAAAGCTTTAATATATACAAAACACCTCTTTGGAGCTCCACACATAGATAAAGATATTTTTTCCTTATTTTTTCTTCTTTGTACTAATGACTGATTGTACAAAAGAAAACTAATATATATTGTTATTTTATTTCATAGAAAGAATTTAACTGTTTTATGTATATGTTGTGTATATGTCATTTATAATTTTGGAAGAAAAATGTTTCTAAAATACTATTTAATTTCATAACATCTATGCATACCTTATTTTTATTAATATCATGGACGGGTGTGCATATTATGAAAATTTAGATTTTTCTTAAAGTTTAAGGCTCAAATTTTTTATAAATTTTTTATAGTTTCCTTATTATTCTTTAGACACATTGAATTTTCCATCAGGTGAAAAAAATTCAGTTCTGAAAGAGTTTAATTTACAATTTTAATTTTTAGTATTTTGGAATTAATAAATTATATCATCTGTAAACCTGAAGTAAAGGCTTTTATGTTTGTTTTTTTGTTTTTAGAGCAACACCATTTAATCGTTGTTTATAAATTATAAGTATGTTTTTCAATTATTTAATATTTTATATTATCATTATATTTATATTAATACTATATTGATTTTAATCGTAGCTTCGTAGCTTAATGGTTTTAAAGGTGTATCATGAAGCGAGAGGTATCGGGTTCGAATCCCGGTCCTGACAATTATGATTTGATTTATAATTTATACGGTCACTGGAAGGTTTTGACTGTGGCCGGGCGAATACCTTTAAACTGTGCAATAGTGCCCATGGGAGAACCATGCTGAAGCATATGCTGACGCACTAATTGGGCCGGCTTGTCTGAAGTGATACCACGGGCTCACCGAATATTCAGCGTGAAATGGTACTTGTACTGTGTTTCACAAAGTGAGTGAGGATATCGAGGGCCATTAAAATTGCTGCTGAAGCGGTGTAAAAAGCCGGCAATACAACTAATGCACCGACTGTGGCGCGGTTGTCCATGGACGGCGGTGTTTTCTTACCATATAGGCGACCCACCGGCTCCGTTGTCCGCAATACAATAAAAAAATAGTTGAAAATTTATATCTATTAAGATCTTAAGAAACACTCTTTTATAAATAAAATAAGTTTTTTCTTTATGATTACTTACAAACCAGTTTATTATATATATGTAGTAAATCGGAAAACGGGACTGGATCCCTGAGCTTTGGTTGTGTTGACGGCATTTTACGGCGATAAGCTTAGAGGATTTTGGTGACTTCAGTCACTCAACGAAAGAATTTCCGGCGGTGTTCGGTTAACCTTTTTACTATTGTAATAATATAGTGACAATTACCTTCAAATATATTTACTACAACTAATTAAAATGGGACATACTTTAAAAATATCGATTACCAAACCAGATTATTACAAAAGTCACATATATTTTTAATTATCAAATCTTTTATATAGACATGAATGGGAAATAATGCAGTGACCTCGTTTTGTATTTCATTCAATCATTTGTTAATTACGTTCATTTGAACCGCAAATAAATGTTGTAACATTTTTTACAGCCAGCTTAGGGCTTACGATTATAAATCATACCGTTTTTGGTAACATAACGCACGGGAAATATTAAAAGCAAACGGGTGATCATAAATTAAAAACAATTTTTAAATTTATTTAGACATTTATTTTATTTATATGTTGAGACTCGGAGACAAGCGAATTACGACGTTAACAGCGATGTAACTTAGTAATGATAAGTTTTTTGCATCCTATGCCGGACAACGGTCCTGCTGGGTTTTCTATATTAGAGAATACCGCTACGAATGGACAACAGGGCCACAGCCCGCGCTTTAGCTGTGTTTCCGGCTATTTTACTCCGCTGGAGCGTTTTTTACTTACTCAACGAAATATAGTACAAGTATTATTTCACGCGGAGTTATCTGTGAGCGCGTGGTATTATTTTGGGCGAGCTGGCTCAAGTACAGCATCCATTGCGTTAACATATTCTTCAGCGTCGCTTTCTGACGTAAAAAATTCACAAAAAAATTGTTTCTCTCTAAATAATATTTCAAATCATATTAAACTGATCGAAATAAAACTAGAATTGTGCAACAATGGTGGAATAGTAATTCTTCCACCGATCTCTATAAAGAGGTTTTTATGAGAATAAAAGGAAATGCGAACAAAA
>DWCF01005934.1:0-13300 GCA_018230265.1 Delias oraia
CCTTACAACTCTGATGTCTAACAACATCAAACAACAATTATTAAGTAAAGGCCCGACCGCGCGTGTATAAATCTCACGTCAAACAAGAAGCTTACGACACTCGCTGGAATATTAAACACGCCATTTGGCCACAATTGGTACAATTTCTTTGGCGCACGTTCGCTGGTCAGTCAGTAATGATAGCGAACATTTGTCCGCGGCCCCCTGCGTATTGGGTTGCATGCCTGGCTCTCGTTAAACGCGTAATTCATTTAGACGATTACATACTGATATTTATGTAATTGACGTTTTAGTGAATGCGATTACTTGTACATAGCTCTAAACTGGTCGGTTTAACCGTATAAATCAAATTTGACACAGTATTACCCACGAAAGATGTGGAATCATACACTGACGTATAAATTGGGCCGGCTCGTCCGGAGGAAAACTACACGTTTTTTTGTTTTCTATAGAGGACATCGAAAGCAGGTGAGTCTCCTATATGGTAAGAGAACGCGGAATGTAGCGTGGTTGTCCATGGGCAGTGGGCCCATGGACAACCACGCTACATTCCGCGCATTTATTGTGTTGTCGGCTTTTTACGCCACTTAAGCGGCATTTTTAAGGACCTCCGATATCCGTTCACGGAATACCAGCGTGAATGATGCTGGATTTCCATAAAGCGCTTAAATATCGCTAAAAGTCGACAACACATTTAAATCGTGAATTGTTGGTGGCCAGTTATCCATTCGTGTCGATGAACTCTCACCATCAAGATGGCCGCCTGTTCTGTTATCTTGTTATATAATTAATAAATATGTGTATAATAAAATTTAAAAGTATTTTTTAAGAAATGATCACAGTAGATTTCCAGATGGCTTTTATTGACCTTAATAAAGTGATACTACTTAAGGAAAAGATATATTGTCAATTCAAAACAAGTTTATAAGCACAATGCTAATGCAAACAATGCAATACTTTAAAATATTTTAATATTAAACAAAACCTTTCCACTCCGCATATTTGTGTATATTACTATAATATTACATATTTTATGATATTGTATAGTTTCATATGCACCAACTGATAATAATTAATGTTCCTATCGAGGTATACAGTATGAAACCCCTTATACAGTCCTATATTTAAATAATATTATTTCATAAACGTAAAAAGAATATATTTTGTAATTATGAACTTAATAGCTCTATAGTGAATCATATTCATTCGCTCATAATGTCAGTAAGCAAATTGTGAACGTCAAAAGTTTTTAGTCGTGTCATAAATCGCCCGTGTGAGCGCCCCTTTATACTGCTTTGTTTATAGTTCAGAGCTTAAATGTTTTGATTAAATTTTGTGACACTTGAAACTTATTTTATGTACACGTTATTAAAAACTAGCTAGAAAATTAAATTACACGAAAAACTCTGTGAATAGCTCAGTGGTGGCTTTTTTGATCCTGTGTTTTAACTACAAAATTTATAACAACAATTTTATTATAATGGTATTACAGACAACATACCAGTGATTATGGATATAAAATTTGTTATTGTACTTTAATGTGGCATTATACCTTTAACTTTCTAAAATTTAACATTTCTCATTAGTAAATTCAGCTCATGGCTTCCAAAAGGTTAACTTAAATTCCGCGTTACCATGGAATTTTCTTTTCTACAAAGTTCACACAGGTTTTTCCAAGTAACCTAACCCTTGACATTCGCCGCACGTATTTTTATTAACTTTGCTAACAATCTGAGAAAGAATAACTATAGGTTTTGGTGCATGTTCCCTCTGAGCGTACGGCTAAATAAATTTTGTATATGTACATATCTAAATGTATACCATTTTTTTGGTCGAAATATTCTATTCAGAACTAAATTTAGTATAACATTGATTTTGTTATTATTGGTAAACTTATTTAAGTGTAAGTTATTTTTACTGAGTGTCTGAATATTTTTGTTATGTCCTTTATAAAAGACAATAAAGAACATTTTCAAATTCCCACTATCTCTTAATTGAATATTAACTGTTTTGAATAGACGAAGTCGTAGATTGATTTGGAAAAATATCTCCATACGAGATTTTAAAAAATGTGTTTCCAGCATCATATATTCGTAGAGGTTAACAAGGAAGTAAATTTAAAGAAAATAATATACTCTGGTAGATTTTCTTTAGCTTGTATCTCTATGATTCTAGGCATAGCTTTCATAAATTTAACTAATTTCCTAAATTTTAACATCAAGCACTACTAGAATATCTACATATTGTTTTTTCACTGATAGAGATAGAGATAGAGAGGAAACACGAAACTACAACATTGAAATCGGAACATTTAACTAATTATTAACTTTTCCAAGTCACTTCGAATTCAAAACTTGTTTAATTTGCGGCGCAAGAAGTGTCCCTCGTTTGTGCTTAGTCACGAAATCGTTAGGTAACTACTTTCCCCGGCTTTATGCCACTTTTCAAGTTTAGTTTTAACAAACCTGTATGAAACGTAGGTAGTTTCTGGTTTTTCACGAAATGCTATAGCAATTCGTGTTTTTATATAAAAAATTACTAATTATTATTAAAAAATATTTAAAATTCTACATGTCTGAAAAATATCTATTTTTCCGTATCTAAGCATCAATATTTAAAAATGTAATGAAAAATATTAAATTTTAAAAGTTTTGTTTAGAAACAAATAAATACAGAATATCTTAATTCAGTGTAGGTATGTGTTTACTATTTGTTTCTTCAATATACCGAATTACTTAAAATGAATATTTATTTAATTTATTTTTATAGATTATATTATTATAATGATCGCGAAGGTGTCTCAGGTCTGAAGCACTCAGTAATGAGTCTCCACCCTCGGGGCTCTCTGATTAAATATTTTGCCGTTTCACTTTAATTCTTACAAACACTTTTGAACGATGCTGTAATGAAGTTAAGATTTCAGAAAATAATTGAGGTTGAGAACGTTATAATTTTAGGTAGGAATATAAAAAAATATGAATATTTTGTGGCGCATAACATATTACAAGCTTAATATATAGTTAGATAAAAAAAATGCTTTTATTCTGAAGCAAAAATAATGGTTTTATACTAGTACTTTGAACCACATTGTACTAAAAAAATAAAAATATTAAAAGAACATAAATAAGCACAGAGATATCTATCTCCCACTCACTGAACGGCGATTCTAAAGTCATTTTTTGTTACATTCGTTACCCAAGATTCAGTTCAACTAATAATCGGAACAAAATTAGTAATAATAAAAAGGAGTTTAAACTTTATTTTCATAAGACGACCGCATATTGTAGACGGCGCTAATCCAATTTACAAGTTGAACGTCAGCAACTTAAGGCTCAGTGAATTTAACAACTCGGTCCGAACTTGTAATATCGTACATTTTATAAGCAGTAGACACATCTTAACAAATATCAATACAGATATATTTACAACTATATAATTTTCTTACGATTTCACAATATATTATAATTAATTGACCCATTATACTTTTAGTATTTTTTTATGGTATACCGGACAACGGAGCAGGTGGGTCGCCTATATGCTAACCGCCGCCCATGAACAAACGTGCCGCATTCCACGCATTGGTTGAATTACCGGCTTTTTACGCCGCTTAAGCGGCACTTTTAAGGTCTTCCGATATCCTAACTCACTCTGCGAAACACACTACAAGTACCGTTTCACGCTGAGTATTCTGTGAGCCCCTGGTATCACTTCGGACGAGCCGGCCAATGAGCGCGTCAGCCTATGCTTGTTGAAGGAACGCCATATTTTCACAAAGGACTATCGCATAGATTCACATTGTTGGTTTTTTTATTAACTTAAACTAAATAGTTTTGATTAAAAAATAACTGTAAAAAACCCTCTTTATGCGTTAAGAAATATGCCCGGACATATTTCTACATTACTGTAAAACAATATCATAGTTATTAATAAAATTAAATTAAAAAATAATTTAAAATATTTTGTAAATATTGTTACAAAATTATAAAGTATTATATAATTAATTGTTACAGAAAAAATCATAAATGCTAAATTGTTTATGCACGAAGTTTGTGTATGTACAGCTGAACCGCTTGAAGATCCAAGTCTAGGCTTAATGTTACTTAGTACTCAAACTTTGTTAAAATGAAACTCACTGAAACAGTTTCTTATCCGTTAAAGTATTATTTTTACTTGACCTTAAAAATTACGAAAAAAACTATAATTCTGCCATTTTTAACTACTTATAAAAACGAATGAAATCAACTCGTATGCGAAACTGTTAATTTTATAACATCTAACGAAACATTACTACAATTACATTACATTACTATTGAACAAGTATGTCACTACTCACTACGAATGAAGACAATTCGCAATTAAATTAAAAACTTTTATAAAGTGATAAAAACCATCACAATTTGAAATGACTGTTAATAGTACACTCCATAAGATGAAACTCAATGAAGGTGGGATTATTTAATGGAGCGAGTTTTATTTTTCTCTGCTTTATGAGGTTGTTTGCGGTCCAGCGATTACAGGTATGAATTCACAACTTAGAGGCTCTAAATATTATTATTTTTTATAGTATAGCGGACAACGGAGCAGGTGGGTCTGCTATATTGTAAGAGAACACCGCCGCCCATGAACAACCGCGCCACAGTCCGCGCATTGGTTGTGTTGTCGCCTTTTTATGCCGCTTAAGCTGCACTCATAAGGGCCTCTGATGTCCGCACTCACTCTGCGAAACACAGTACAAGTACCGTTTCACGCTTAGTATTTTGTGTATAAATAAAGAATCATGCGAAGGGAAGTTGGAAACGCAAATTAGAAACTGAATATTGAATTTTTTTAAAGTAAATAGGCGCAATTTTTGAATTGAATCATGGAAATGTATCTGAATTAATTAAACTGCCATTTTTCAATTACAATTTAAGAAAGAAAAAGTTTTTACTAAACCAATATGTGTTTTTTTTTCAATTACTGGATAGATAAACTTCTATAGCAAATTGTAGTAAACAATGACAATTATATTTTGTGCTATTATTTTTTCGGTATATTATGTATATTAAGTTTTCAGACACAAATAAGATTTCATATAAAAATTGAAAAATATTCGTTCAAATAAAGGGCACTGACATCAGGGCTTTGCATTAACTTTCTCGATTTACAGCGACTATCAATTCTCAAGAGCTAAGCCTGGGGGTTCAGCAAGATTGTCTTTTCGATTTAATTCACAATTGTCCGTTATTTTAATTGAGTTCAACCCTTTATTAAAAAAAATTACTGTATATTTTCTGGACGAAATTTATGCTTTGCTTGGGGAGGAGCAAGATATGATTATATTTCAAACAGTAGTATCATACTTTTATATATTTTAAGGTAATATATATGTTTAATAAGAATATTCAATATTTTGTAAGTGTTTGAGGTATTATAAGACAGATAAAACACAGAAACAATGCCGTTCCTATTCTGAAATACAAAGTTATATTTATTATTTGTTTATTAAAAAAAATAGAGCTATTGCAACTATTTGATACTAAGATAAGTATCAAATAGTTGCAATAGTTGACTTGTAGATTCTTATAGACATGTTATCTTACTAACACTAACTTACTAAAACACCCTGCCTTACTTATATTTAATATTGAAAAGCCTTTAAAACCTTATATACAAAGTTTCTCCAAAAAACATATTACCTTTGAGTTTTGTAATTATGACAAACAAAACAGTATTTTATTAATAATATCTACAATTCTTACCCTAATAAATTTAACTGGGTTAATATTACGGAAAGATTCTTACGGCGAAATAAATCCTGTGTTGCCATTATATCACAGCAAGCACTCTGTGTGCCACTTGGAAAGCTCTTTAATATAGCAACCCCAGGTTAAGTAAACATCAGTAAGTGTTACTTAAATATTTAAGATTGTTGCAGTATTAAATTTGAACTTTACTAAGAGATATATTTCTAAATCTATTTTAGCAATTTTTTCGTTTATATAATAATACGTTGTAGTAACAAAATCTACCCTGTATAACCTACAACTCAGATTTATCGACTCGCTTTAAGATGTTATCATTCTTTTAATACTTTTATCATACTTAATTTTGACGATATATCTATTAGAAGATTCTAACAAGAAGAAAAATATTGTTCGCATTGTAGTATCCTGTTAGAATTTGTTATTTTAGCATTATTGTTATACAAATTATAATTTCTCATACTCTCTGAAACTTTAATCAACTCTTCCCAATTTCAACAAGATCTCAAAATTACACAGGTCATAAAACACCCCAGCGAGTAGAAGCGACATGCGAAGAGCTCATAATATTTTATAGTCTATAGAAGATAACCACCCATTTCTATACAGAAGCCGAGAGCTATAACTCGTAACCGATGTTTGGTTTAAATCTGTCTCTCCCCTTTGATAATTTTCACCTGCGCTGCGCCCCGCGGCGCGCCCTCGCCCAAATTTATGCCCACTGAGATAACATCTTCAAAGAAATTCTGCGGAAATAAAGAATTACTTGAACTGGATGAATCTGATTACACTATTTTTTTGATATAGCAAATATAATTAAAATTGTGCATTAACTTATGAACAATTTACAATGTGCATTTTAAGTAAATTTGTCTTTTTCCAAGTGTCTTTTTAATTTTTTTAATGCTATGGTAGTAAGATATTACTGCCGCCCATGGAGAATAGCCATATAATCCACGCTTTAGTTGTATTTCCTTTATACTATTCTTGAACAGTTAGGAATTGCAGTGGCCTCCGATACCCTCATTGGGCCCGCAGAATACGTCAAAATCGTACAAGTAGGTACTGTTTTACGCAGTATTGCTGAAACACTATTACAATTATTTATAAAATAAGGTTTTATTCTTTAAAGCTTATTTATGCTACAATCAATAACCAATTTTTAATCGTGACAATTATGACAAGACGTTAAAATTATGACAAGAATATCATTCGTATAACCATTCTAGTGACTTTATGCTTGTAACAGAAGCTAAAGTGTCGCTTACAGTATTACGGTGTAACCGCTTACACAGATTTACATAATTCATTACGAAGATAGTAAGTTACCATCTCGCCTTGATTTACTTGTTTAGTTAATGGGTGAGTTACTTTTAGTGACTATCATTAGTGTAACATATGGACTGTATTTTTGGAGTTAAACGGCTCATTAATAATATTTCAAATATAACTTCTATGAACGTTATTTTTTATAATTTGGTGAATAAATATTGTTAAATTGTATGGATTTTTACTTTTATACTTCTCATATTTTCTTTCTAACATTATATTTTTGTTGTAAAATATACGATTTATTCTAAAATTTAGACACTTCGATGTTTGCCACTCGACAAACAAGCGTTTTAAGATACATTTTAACACTGTAGACCCAGCTTTCACAGATGTTTGCAAACCATTAAATTTTAGGGGCTTAAAATTAAAAAAAAAAGTATAAAATGCCATTGTCGCTGTCATGCTTTTATGTCAAAAATTGCACTATAAACTAAATTGTTGAAAATTTATTTCAATAAAACGATTATTTCTCTTATAATCTTGACTTTCAGCATTGTGTTACATAAATATAAAACCTTGAGCATTCACTGAAGTTTAACAATGGCCTGTATAGAATAAAATCAGCACACAATATTGCAAACTTTTTGAAATTTCTTTTTTCTTTTGTCGTTAAATAAAGTCCACAGAGAATTGAAAGTTATCGTGATGCTCTAGTTTTGTCGTTTTGCTCCAGTCATAGAGGCCAGCTTGTAAGCAAGTGACTCGTTACAAAAAAAGCAACGGGAAAGGATGATATGCACAGACACTTACATTCTAAGAAACATCTTTCATAGAATTTTAAAGGATAAAAGAGCCTCCACACAATTTTAGAACAATCTAGTTAAGTTTGATATACTAAGCTGTTTTTTTATTTTGAACAGATGATTGGCAAATGAAAAGAATCACACTAATTTGAAGCAAACTGATAATTAACTTACGGTAAACATAATAAAACATGGCAGTGTCATTTTGTCAGACGTTTTTATAAAATGTGGTCCCACTGGAATAATTTTTATATCCCAAATTATCAGCAAATGTAAAAAATTAAAAAAGTCACAACTATGTGTATGAGTATTCTATAGCCACAAGCCGTTGTTTCATGAATAATACATTATGCTTGTACGAGTTTGAATGCTGAGTGTGATGTTGTTAATCTTTGTACAGAACATCGTTTATTGTGTTCACTTTATACAACGCTTTTGTAGAAATGGCCGATTGCTATTTATAACCTACGGATGGGGAATTGTCAAAGCAACGCGACGTGTTGGTTACGGAAGCTCATTTCGAATCAAACACCAAATTTGCACCACAACAAAGCAGCCACGCTCTACGTAATTCTTTAACATACATAAAAATTCTTATCAGATTTACTTTTACGAAAGATTTCAAAATCTAATTATTTAAAAATGTATTCATGTGTTGTTAGAATAACGTTAACTTAATTGTAATCAATAGTTTCTAAGCGTGGGAGAGCCACGCGGAACCGTATGATGACGCACTAATTGGGCCAGCTCGTCCGAAATGATTCCACGGGCTCACAGAATACTCAGCGTGAAACGGTACATGTACTGTATTTCGTTGAGTGAGGGAGGCTATCGGAGGCCCTTAAAAGTGCCGATAATCGGCGTAAAAATCCAGAAACACAACCAATGCGCGGACTGTGACACGGTTGTTCCTGGGAGGCGGTGTTCTTTTACCATATAGGAGACCCACCTGCTCCTTTATCCGCTATAGAATAAAAAAAAGCAATCAATAAATAAACACGTACTATAAAAGCTTCTCTCATTATGTTTATTTAATCTCATATTTAGAAACATCAGCTCTAACTTTACCTGGTGGAATCGAATAGCAGAATTCATATAATTCCTATCTCTCTATTAACAAGTATGAGTCTAACCTGACCTTATTTCAAAATTCTTTACGAGCGACCCAAACAAATTTGTCGTCTTGGAACCGATACTTTATCGACACGCACAGAGTTATGATATGTAAATTAGGGTAAGGTGTTGATGCTGATTTTCTTTTATGTGTGATTCGCTAGATTTTATGACGGTATAACTACATTGGATATTTATATATAGAAGAGAATAAGACATATCTAAATCATATTGAACTCTTTTTTAATAGCATTCTTTAGGCATTCTGGCACTCGTTTCCTTCAAAACCCAGGCACTCACATTCATTACATCTCCAATTTCAAGTAAGAGATAATTATTAGATCCTTTTAAATGTACAATATGAAATCTTGGTTAAAGAGTATATATTTATATAATAATATATTATTTTAGTGTTTGTGCCATAAGTATTTATAAAGTATATTTTATGAAATTCCCTTATACAATATTGTTCGTAAGTACGCTTCGTTCGTAAGTAAGCTTTTAACGAACATTATCCTCAAGAAATCCTGATATCAAAGGTAATTTTTGATGTCACACAAAATGGTTTCTCCGTACGTTTTTGTGTGAGAGAAAAAAGAGAAATTGTGCCGGTAACGAAGCTATTTTACTTGTTGACAGCCATATTTGTTTTTCCTCAAAGATCGTTTATCATTTCTTTAGAATAGGTATTACAGAATAGCTGTACTATAATCACAGCAGGTTGTCTTTTTATTTTTTGTGTGAAATATTCAAGTTTTTATATAGCCTATTATTATTATTATTGATATGTAGACATTTCGTAGCTTAATGGTTTTAAAAATGTACCATGAAGCAAGAGATATCGGGTTAGAATCCCGATCCGGACAATTATAAATTACAATTTGATTTATAATTTATTCGGTCTCTGCAAGAGCTTCACAGTGGCCGGGCAAGTGTATTAATATTGCCGCACCCGTGGGAGAGCTACGCTAACGCACTAATTCGGCCGGCTCGTCTGAAATGATACCACGAGCACACAGAAAACTCAGCGTGAAACGGTAGTAGTACTTGCAAGAGTGCTTCTACCGTGGTTCGCTGAGTGAGTGAGGATATCGGAGGCCTTTAAAAATGCCGCGTAGGTGGCGTAATAATCCGGCAACACAAACAATGCGCGGGCTGTGGCGCGGTTGTTCATGGGCGGCGGTGTTCTCTTACCACTTAGGAGACCCGCTTGCTCCGTTGTCCGCTATCTCATAAAAAAACTAGCACTATAGTGTACTACACTTGTAGTATTGAAGACAGTCACCAGCTGTTATATTAGGTGTATCTTGAGTGGGTAAAACACTTGTTTAACGTTAAAGTTTACTACCAAGTTTTTGAAGCATTTTCTTCTAGTCCTCCTTAACCCAATCAAGTAATTGTGGCAGTCGTGCCACGCATGCTAAGTCGAAACGTGTCTTGTTTCTCAATTCGGTTATTACATTAAATTAGCACACTTCAATTATCCAATAATTTAGATTATATCCGTTTATGAATCAATTATTATTTCTTGTTAAGTACACTATGGTGTATTTGGTATGTCAAATGATCAAGTTAGTGTACATATAAATGTATCTAGTTTTTAAAAGTGAAAATTGTTGTTGCAAGTATTTCTTTCAAATGTAACTCATAACATAATTTACATACATTTATTTTCAATTCAATTTATATTATTGATGGATGTGGTTGATTGTTTTAATATATAAAAATGAGAATCGTAACAATATGAGACTTTAAATTAAGTCTAATATGAAAATAAATAAGAATATTTTTGTTTTTGATTATTTATGGGTTTGAATAATGCAAGGTAAATCGTTTACCACATAGTATGAGGTATACAGAGATATTATGACAATGCAAAATCGGCGCTCGTGTCACGTCAGTGACGTTAGCTTTAGAGCTCTGCTCGTCAGAGGGCTTATAGTATCAACTTGTCATAAAGTGAATTATAATAGGATTGTGGACATTCAACATTAATTATTTTAATACGGACTCTTAGACAGCAATCAACTGCCATCGCTTAAAAACAGTTTATGTGAAAATATCCTGTAATCCTTAGTAGTAATCATATAACGTTTTCTTAGATGTTTTACGTTTTTGTTTACTATCTATGTTGAAGATCTTTTGTTCATCACGTGATCTTTTTAGCTACATGGATGTAATCAAAATGAATACTATTTTTTTTAACTTAAGTGTTACTGCTCGCTTTTATAAAACAAATGTAAGTAAAGACATACAAGTTGATAAACTACCAATAAAACCAGTTCTTACAACTTAGAGCATAACAAAATAACGTGCAAAACTCCTTGTAAACTAGTGAAATTTAAATCAAGGCGCATACATCAGTATGTAGAGACAATAGGCCCCATAAACTTCATAACAAGACAGGCGTAATTAATTCCCGTCTCATTACATTGCGAATTATGTAACTAATCACTTCAAGTGCTTAACTATTTTAATTATAGTTAGGGGTTGAAACAGATTTTCTTAAGAGCTACTTGTACGTGTAATTAATTGTACGATAGAGGCCTTTGTTCCCGCATATGCAGGAGGCTGGAATAAATACCGGCTCTTAGAACATATATATTCACCTATGTTTATCTGTCAACGGACAAAATTTAGCCAGAATTTAAAAAAAACTGTTTTCATAGCTATAAATTATACTTTCTTACTATATTCTTATATGAGACACATTTGTATGATTTTGTGCGATTAAGACTAAACTTAATAAAGAAAAAGTAAGACCAGTTTCTTTGGCGATTGTATTTCTTGTAGGTTCTACAGTATGTAGGCATTGTAGACATATATAACTTCCATCACATGCCCGAATATTTAAACCGGTCTATCAATGCAACTAAGTGTAAAGATTTTTCTAATTATATTAATTTAGGATTATTTTATCGTTTCAGGTTAAAGTTATGCTGAGAGTTGGTGCATCTGGCGAAGGTCCTTTCACAAGTGGGACTCAGACCTTCTCACTGGACAAACGCAAGAAGCAAGTAACACTCTGTGAGACCGCACCAACTACCAGCGCGCCTGAAGATCGGAAAATCGGTGTGGCAGCACCTAAGATGTTTGCCTTTGATGCCATCTTCTCACAAGACGATTCACAAGTATGAAGCTTCTTTAATTATTTTCTATAAAACATAATTTTTCATTCCGTTAAGATGATATTTAACAAGATAATTTCCAGGTAATTTTCAGAATAAATCTGCAATTTTTTGTAACATATTATCAATTTTTTTATGATACAGTAAACAACGGAGCAGGTTAGTCTCCTATATAGTAATAAGCCACCGCCGCCCATAGACAACCGCGCTACGAGTGAGTGCCACGCCAGTGAGGATATCGGAGGCCCTTAAAAGTGTCGCTTAAGTGGCATAAAAAGCCGGCAAAACAACCAATGCGCGGTCTGTGGCGCGGTTGTTCATGGGCGGCGGTTTTCTCTTACCATATAGGAGACCCACCTGCTCTGTTGTCAACTATAGAATAATAAAAAAAATAATGATTTCAAATTTAGACTACTTAAAGTATTTATTGTAAAATAACACACCTATTATTTTATTTTATTATAATGCAGTTTGATGTCTAATTTCTTGTCAAAACTTAAATTTTTTTAAATCAAAATGAATTAAAATGCAATAAACGGCCTTTTTCAGAATAAATATTATGTTATTCGTAGTATTTATAGCAAAAAAAATTACCTGAAATTGTTAAAATTGAATAAGCCCTCTCATTACGTATAAGCGATTTCAATTAGGAATGGGACGGGTTCATTAAAATTTTCTTCAAAACAATTTAAGCACCTTCATAATGCTTTAAGAGGTTAATTAGTCAGTGTTATTAATTAATATTAATTGAATAATTATGCATTTAAATTGAAACAATGAGGTTTTTTATATTTGAAAATGAATTTTAGTATAAAAAGTGTTTTACTAACACTTTTTATACTATATTTCCTACTAGAAAAGTAATACAAAATCGTAGAATTATTTTTGATTGCTACGTAGCACTTGTAGTTTTATATATCATGACTTTAAAAAATTACAAAAAAAAATCCACTAAATGTGAAAATATTTATTTAACACCAAATACTCAAATAAATTTAGAATATTCAGCGTTAAATCGTAGTTGTACTTGAAACGTTGCTTCTACGGGTGTTATTTCGCTGAGTGAGTGAGGATATCGGAGGCCGGCAGTAAAAAACCGGCAACACAACCAAAGCGCGATGTAAGGCGCGGTTGCCTATGGGCTACGGTGTGCTCCCATATAAGAGACCCACCTGCTCCGTTGTCCGCTATAGAATAAATAAAAATCAAGTAAAGTAAATAAAACTTCATAATCAGCATA
>DWCF01005935.1:0-13300 GCA_018230265.1 Delias oraia
TTCATTTCAACTAGTTAATTGCCTTTCTTAAATATGTTTCTTTCCACGTTTTGGTTTAAATACGAAATTAATAAGTACGCTTAACAATTTATTATTATTTCGTCTATATTAAGTTTTCTCAATAAAAATGGTATAAGGACGGGTGTCACGGTTAGTACAGATTGGCATTGGTGCACGTTTTGTAAACACGGTAAATATGTTATATGCCTGCAGCTTTTTCATGTAACGGACAACAGGGCTGGCGGGTTCTCTGATGACGATAGACTACCGTTATTCATTAACAACCGAGCAGCAATCCGCACTTTGGTAGTGCTGTTGGATTTTTTTAAGCGATGTCGCTATTTTTTTTTTGAAAGGACTCTTTGCTGCCGCCCATACAGCCATCACAGCTTCACACAGACTTTTGGAGCGAGCCATAGACACGCCGTGAATTTAATTTTTAGCCGCGTCTAGGGCGAGGGCGTCCCCTGCGAGACACGAACCTCGGCTTGAGCCGTCGCGGGGTCATAGGCCGCCTGAGCAGCCGATCGGAATCCCACGTTGGTAAGTATGGCGACGTAGCTAGGTTTTCGCCTCCATATTCGGTGGAGGCGGTTGTTATCGCGGCTCCTACAAAGTACCCTACCATCTGAGTTTATGTTATTATCCTCTCGGTCTCTATTCCATTATTATATATTATATATATTATCGGTATCTCCATTGGTGGATGTAATTGAGCAGGTCTCTAGTAACTTCACTTATTTAACAAAACATACGACTAGTAGGTATAAGTACTATTTCACACTGGAATTCTGGATGAGTTTGCTCTATTAATCCGCCAGTACATACTTCAGCTTATTTCTCTCACAAGAATAAAAGTAGATGACAAATATGCTGATTATATTTATGACATTATATGTAAATAAATATTTTAGATTTTAACTCGTTCAGTTTTACTAGAACTTACTATCTAAAGAATGAAGTATAATTAAACATTGATTACATCATTGGTTTGTATCTCGTAGCAAACATTGACTAAATACCAAACCACGTCAACAAAATTCAATGCAAACTGCATTTAGACCCACGCAGAGCGGAGGTTCTTTATAATCATAAATTCATTGCCACGCATAGGAAGCGCACACGAACCAAAACTAAGGAGCGAAACTATACTCATATGGCAAACCTGACGCCATTCAACTTAACAACCGTTCAGTCTTCGACAGACATCATACTGCGAGGACAAAGATATCCCAGTGTCTTGAAATTAGTGCAGTGCTTTCTATTCATACCATTCCTAAAAAGGTAACGGCATGTCGAAACTCTCTGTAACAAACTTTAGCAAAAGAACTGGGAGTCCATTTCAGAAGATAAACGATGATAAAGATGATAAGAAGATAATACACGAAGACGTTCTCCAGAAAACCAATTATGACAAGCAAAAGGAAAAGAGCAATGAATTAGTTCAAAAGGTTAATAAAAAAGCAGCTGAATATCACTCTAGCAAACCAAGTTCTGGTGTATTCACTGAAGTTGTGACACACGGTGCTTTTACTGCTAAGAAAGTAGATGAAAAACCAAAAGACAACCAACCAGTACCAAAAAACAATAATGGAAACTCAAAACCTCTTTTAGGATTTCCATCTTCAGCTAATGATCTAGCACTTGACGCAAAATCAGATCTAGAATCAGATCCAAATTTATCTAAAGAAGTGAGAGATAAAGTTATAGAAAAATTGTTTACATTAGTGTCAATGGTACAACATACATATGAGTCAAAAGTGAGAATAATGACCGAGTTTGAAAAATTCAAGGATACACATCTTAAGAATGAGGTTAGAAGAGAAAAAGAGCATTCGGAACAGCTTTATAAGCTTAATATAAACTTTCAAGGTGAGGTAATACAAGCAATCCAGCAGCTGAGAAGTGAACTAGATTTGTCGCGTCATTTATCGAGTAATACCGAAGATTCAAATTTAATGAGCATTAGAGACAGTGAAATTAGATATTTAGATTCAAGTGATCGTGAATCTTTTGATAATATACGAGACGCGCAATTTGAACATGATGGAAGCTAATAATTTATAATACTAATTATATTTTTATAATACCGTTACGCATGTTTTAGTTCTACTAATATTCACTGTTTCATTATTTACACTGTAATTGAAAGAACATTCAAGGCGGTATTGAGGCATGCAAAACGTGGGAGACATCCGTGGGATGATAACAAGCATTTTTCAAAGTATAATCAAGTAATAATCAAGTATTGTTACTATTACCTACCACTGCGGATACTATACATTCATACAAAACCCAATGAGTATATTGAATAAATTTATAATTAATTTAATAAAGAAAACATTCTTAAAAGTTATGTTGATTTATTTATTTATTTTTCGCCTCCAACAGGTATTCACGGATGTCCAAGAGAGAGGCCTGTGTCCAGCAGTGGACGTCTTACGGCTGAAATGATGTTGATAATGATGATTTACAGGATGAATAAAATATTACAAATGTAAAACTTATAAAAACAAAAACAGATAATAACGTAAGTGTTTTAAACGCCATCTAGTTTGTATTCTGGATACTTTGTCTGTACGATTATAAATAGGTTTATGTTTAATGGCGCTTTAAGAGGATAGAGGACATTACTTGATTTAGAATAATAGTACATCAAATATTTTTAATTAGTTCCTACTGTTCTCATAAAATTTATATTGATAAAAAATTTATAAAAAACATTTATTAATCAATAAAATAGAATCAATATACGTTTGTCATAGTTTATTCTGTTATTGAGGCTATAAAGTTTTTAAAGTTTATATGACATCTATGACCTGTTTCTCTTTCGGACTGAATTAATTAAAGTAAAATTTAGGATTTTCATTAAAAACTTATAGTTTTACCTCGGGTATCCCTATACCCCAAGGTAAATATAAGTACCCTTACTTATAGTGGGTCTGCTATGTGGTAAGAGAACACCGCCACCCATAGACAACCGCACCACAGTCCGCGCTTTGGTTGTGTTGCGGGCATTTAACCGGCATAATTTCAAGGGACTCCGATAACCTAACTCACTCAACGAAACATAGTATCTACATACATGTACCGTTTAACGACGAGTATTCTGTGAGACCGTGCTATCACTTAAGACAAACCGGCCTAATTTGTGACCGAGATTCGAACCCGATACCTCTTATTTCATGTTAGACTTATGAAAACACTGCGCTACAAGGCTCTCATTTGAGAGCCTTCTTTTAAAAATATAGTTCTCTCTTATTATGAATAATTTAAATTTAAAGTTTATTCTTTAATCTTTAACCTCTCTTGCTATAATTATTATAATAGGTATTATATTATAAAAAATAGATTTAATCATATTAATTAATTTTAGTCAATCCTTGTAAATAATTAAATTTTATTAAATAATAGCCATAATGTCTGTGAATTACTAGTAGACGTAAAATATAAGAGAACGACGTAAAAACTACAATATATCTTATTATTGACACTTTAACTCACAGCTGTGCGCTTCGGCATTCCCTTACCGCAATTTATGCTTAATTAGGTATATATGAAACAGTTTTAGATAATTTTATAACCAATACGAGACCGCACTGAACCTGCAAAAAAAACCTACAACACGTGCATGAAATTTTATAAAATCAACATCTGCGAAATCGTTGTTTTTTATCATAATTTCTTTTGTGGACAAAAAATTTGGGATGTTTTTTAAGAGATCGCGTATCGCTCAGTTCCGTACACCTAGCCACTACCCAGTTAAATACATTAATAATAGAAATAATATGTATAGGATGCTGTTATTAAAACAATTTACGCCACTAAGTAAATTCATGCAGTATTTGTTATGTGAAATCATAATAACATCGTGTAAAATATCATTTTTAAGTGATACAGCATTTGATCATTGCATTTGTAAACTGTCAACTTATCAATTTTAATTTGATGATCTAGATATTAATAACTGTATATATTCTTGGTTAATTTTAATATAAATATTTTTTTTATACCTACGATATTGTAATATTCAACCTGTATCTAAATTTGATATCTCAGGTAAAGCGAAACTTTTTCTAATAAAATGATTCCTCAAAAGCCTTAATTATCTCGCACGGCCATCGCGGTTTTTTACCAATTCACCCCAGCTTCGTTCCACACCATTTGGCAGAATAACTTATTGTATTTCCAAAATTATGTCCATATTATAAATTAGAAAGAAAATAATACAGAAATGTTAGCGTGAAATATTATTTGGCGTTCTATGTTGCGAGTCCTATTCTCAATTAAGAAGTTAATGCGACAGCAAACTTAATGAAAGATTTTATTTAAAAATGAGATATTTCTAAAATTCATACCGATTTGATATAGGAAATAAGTCAAATGTATAAAATATATATAAATAACAAATGAAGGAAAATAGATTGAATCTGAGATAACTAAGATTATATATTTAGGTACTTGGATTTAAGAGAAAAATATTATATTGCATATTTTATCACAAACAATTTACTAGTTTGTAAATTATTCAAGTTTACGAGGCAGTATCGCAATAATTAAAAAATAAAAAAGATCTATGAAATACTTATTTAAGGGACAATATTTAATTCAAGTACTTATTAATTATATATGTTTTATAAATAAATATTATTTTTCAAATGTTTAATATAATGTCGATGAGCAGGAGGCTCATCTTGAATAAACGGTTCTCCGCTCATGGACACTCTCAGCCCTTGCAGAACCGCGAGTGTGTTGCCGGCTTTTTAGGAATAAGTACGCTCTTTTTTTTGAAGATGCCCAACTCTCAGGTCGTATTGGTTCGGAAATGACTCGGCAGGCTGTTGATTCCACAGAGTGGTGGTGCGCAGCACAAAATGCCTTAAAAACGCTCAGTTGTAGAACGACAAAAATCGAGGTAAAATGGATGATATTATGTATTCTGCCTCGATATTCGATGGTGAAATTCATTTCAGGCATTAATCCCAATATCATTTTAGAACATTCCCCATGATTAATTGAATAGGAGATACCTACTGTGGAAACTAACATCTCTAAACCACGCCAAAGAATCAAACTGATCGCAAAGGATCTGTCTTCATGGGTAGCGTGGCCAAGCGGTCTAAGGCGCTGGTTTAAGGCACCAGTCTCTTCGGAGGCGTAGGTTCGAATCACACCACTGCCAGAGGATCTATCGTCGACGAATCGAGGTACTCTATTATATGCTGAATGGGATCTAGAGAAAGAAGCTCATCATCATCATCAGCCCATCTAAATCCACTGCTGGACATAGGCCTCCCCCAAAGACGCGCATATTTAGGAGTAATACTTTATATATTATCTCTTATATATCTTTATAATTATATAAATAATTAAAAAGTATATAAATAGTTAAATTTATATATATAAATTTAACTATTCTGTAAATTAGTTATGGAATAGTCTGAAGCAGGGTTGAAGTATTGAACTTAAAAATTAAAAATCAATGGTAAAAAATTGAAATCTATAACCTGTAGAGCGTATTCTCTTGTACCAAATTACTGGCTATTTCAAAATATTAAAACCCTGCAAGTAATACTAATAAAAATTCAAATCATCACCAAGAAGGATGGTTCTTTTAGTTTTTACATAATATATTTCATTTGCTTAATGTGTTATACAATATATTCTTATAACCATTAATTCAATATATTTATTGAAGAAAGCAAAAGCATTTCACAGCGGATGTTGACGGAGGCAGCTGATGGTGGGCACGAGACATACGTTCTTGTCAAAAAATTTAAAAAACTCCGCTCAATTTGGCAAAAGGTGAGACAGGAAGAGGCGGCGCATTGTGGCCACTTCCGCGCTACAGACGACTGCGTTGTGTGGATCTGCCTCTAGTTTTGATCTATGCTGGTCTATTTGCACGTTGTCTATGGTCTAGTTTTATATTGGTTCAAATTAGTTATATATTTTTTATTTTCATTTGATATACTAAAAACGTTTATATATACTTTTGGCAAGACAGCTCAGAAGTAAATAGATTAAGTCATCTTGTAAATATTGCACCTTTTTATCAGTAATGTGTTCTTGAAATAGATTAATATATTTTTTTGTTTAATTTAATAAAAAAGGTTTATTTTAAAATTTGTTTTTGTATAATAAAAAGATTAATTTGGGCGTATAAATTAATATTATAACAAGTAGCATATCCATAGTTTCCAACAACGGTCGGTACCTTTTTCTTAATTCGATCAATTGTTCGTACAAATGTTGAGATGGAAAGGAGCTAAAAAATTGGCTCGTGCCACAAACTCTCATTTTTTACGGAAACCATTTTATCTGAGTGAAATTAATTTTGAACATGTGGCTAACGACAATAGCCAGATGCGATGCAGATATAATAAAATGTGCATACGAATTTTTTTTTCCAAGACCACTTATGTCTTTTATATATTATATGTATGATATATATTTCAAACACAATATTATTTTATTTATAAATTTTATTTGTATGTATATAATTTAAAAAATCCAGAAATGTATTTTATAATTTGTCTGATAACAGCTGTACCTACAAAATAGAGATAAACTAAAAAAATTGTCTGACTTTTCTACAGTTTAATTTTGTTCAAATTACATTTATTACCAAAACACAGCAAGTTATGGAATCTTTTGCTCAATAAATAAACAATTTAGTATGGCGAACAACGGAGCAGGTGGATCTCTTATAAGAAAACACTGCCGCCCATGGACAACCGCGCCACAGTCCACGCTTTGGTTGTTTTGCCGGCTTTTTACGCCGCTTAAACGACACATTTAAAGGCCTCAGATATCCTCACTCACTCTGCGAAACACAGTACAAGTACCGTTTCACGCTGAGTATTCTATGAGCCCGTGGTATCACTTCAAACGAGCCGGCCCAATTAGTGCGTCAGCATATGCTTCACCATGGCTTTCCCACGGGATTTTCTTAAGAAAGTATCTTTTTGTCTTTTGTCTGTCTTCAAATCAAAATATTTCTATCATGATCTCTATTATTTTAATCTAGAGGCGACATATTACAACGAGAAAGCTTATCGTATCAATAAAACAGTTTGAACAACACACAATACCGAAAAAAGCATTATTTAATCTAGCGGAAGTTTGGCACATGCCGATAAAAAAGCCGCCAGTGTCGCTCGCGCTTAAAACGTATTTAAACAGCGTTTTAGCATGTTTTTTTACATTATCTGCATAGGCAATGTTTTTATATTGACCGCAGATGTTATTTTATGCAGATGACATTTTTTTCCTGTGCGATTTTTGGTAGGTTGTAGTTTTTGACGACAGATGTTTTTACTGTTTAAGTTTTTACTTATAATTGACTCCGATATTTTTTTAGTAGGCGGAGAGAGAACGGAGATTAACATAATATTTATATACGCTAATAATTTATTACTTACTTACTAACGTACTTTATGGGTATATTGTTCTTAATTAAATGTGTTGTTGAGGTTAACAAATTAATTGAAATTTAAGGTAAGTTATAGCATACCAGGCATAAATATAATTCATATTAGTCGAAAAATGTCTGGCAGCCTTAAATATTTCAGACGAATAAAAAAATAAAACAAGCTCTCGATAGCAGTTTCTAATCACATAATTTAAAAAATGTTGCATGCGTCCCGATCGAAATGTATTAAAAATTTAAGGCCATCGTTTAATCTAGCGATTTCGAGACGAATTTCGCGGAAACATTAGGAATTTTGAAGGAATCATGCAAGAGAATTGTGAGTTTAATAAAATAAAATATAATTGCTATTCAAAAACAAATAATTCGAGGGCCCGCGGCCAAGGGCACCATCAAAAGCGTCTTGATTTGAATAAATCAATCCCTTCAAGAACTGCATCGAACTACAGGATGCTATTAGCTTAGTGGTGCTTTATCTGGATCAAATTTTGTCACGTTCTCTGGTTAGTGGATTCTCATGAACAGGAATTATAGTAACTCAATAATAAGCGAAAGAATCATTAAATCAATTGTGAATTAAATACAAGAATTACAAGGGTACAAGATAATCTTCATTCCGTCAATAGACTTGATGATTAAGACTGTTTCATTAAGACAAGACGATTATTCATATAAACGTTTCTTTAGTATCGTTGCAAGTCCTTGGAAACGGGATTTCACTAAGCCTCCATAAGAAATTCCTTACACACCCTGTAACCGTGCACTTTTTCCAAACATTTGGAGGTCGACTTTTTAAAGGGGTTTTTTCTGGCCCTGGTCCAATTATGCACATTTTTGCCGACGCGGTTCGTTTGGTGGGTTCCCGCGAGTCAAGACTGCTCTCATACTTATAAGGATGGATTCCATCAAATAAAAATCGAGTGAGACGCTTTTTGCCACAGTTTTTGTTGGGATATTGATGAACCTTCGCTCTGAAGGCATTCCGGAGACCATTGTGCATGTAGCGTGTGTAGACTTTGTATTCTTTATTCCGAATTAATAATGCATGTGGAATTTGAAAATATTGCTTAGATTCTTGAATCTAAATTTTAAGCATGGCCCTAAATGGTCGTAATTTAGACGTGTTATAAGACAAATATGTACTAGAAAATTCCAATTGTGTTGCACCAAAATGGACTCTCAGAGAAAAAACAATTAACCAAAAAACAGTAGTTGTACTGTGTTTCGATGAGTGTGTGAGAATACAGAAGGCTCGTCAATTTATAGCGCTTGAGCGGCTTAAAAAGTCTGCAACACAACCAGCGAAGCTGAAGCTGAAGCGCCATTACCCATGAATGATGGTAATTTCTTACCATCAAGATGACCGTCTCATTGTCTATTATATAATTGAGAGCCTCGTAGCTAAGTGGTTTAATAAGTCTACCATGAAACGTGAAGTTTCGGGTTCGAATTCGGGTCCGTACCAGTATAAATTATAATTTAATCTATAATTTATTCGGTTCCTGAAAAGGCTTGACAGTGGACGAGCAAGATTCTTAATACTGTCGCACCCGTGCTGAAGCATATGCTGACGCACTAATTGGGCCGGCTCGCCCGAAGTGATACCACGAGCTCACAAAATTCTCAGCGTAAAACGATTTTTTTGACAAATTTTAATTCCCATACCATTCTCAAATACGGAGTGTCAAATATCAAGAATTTTCCTTAATACACTACCTACATTTATTTATAGCATACGAACTAAGTTTATATAACAATGTTATTATTGGCGCTTGTCACGCGCTGCCATTACAGATCTTTCTTATGTTTCATACAAAAAATTGAACACGTCTATCTAAACCCGTCCGTTGTCCACAGGTGGACGACCACCTGATCTCTCTAGGCAGGCCAGAAATAAAATTTGAGACTATATCTACTAGTAATGAGCTATTAGTAAGAACGTTTATTTCTCTAGCCGGAATTAATATTAAGATGTAGGTGATGGTAGGCTATTTCATGAAATAATTATGTAGGTAGTTTCACCATCGAACATCGAGACAGAATACAAAGTTTCATCGCTTTCACCTCGATGATGATTCGACTAACAAGGTCCACAATTGAGCATTTTTTAAGATATTTTGTGCCGCGCAACATATCTCTGTGGCGTCAGCTGCCAGCAGCGGTATTTCCAAACCAATACGTCTTGGGGACCTTCAAGAAAAGAGCGTACACATTCCTTAAATGCCTTCAACGCACCCACGCTTATACAAAGGCTACGTGTCCATGGGCGGAGGACCGCTTGCTCTAGGTGAGCCTCCTGCTCGTGTGCCACTGATTTTATATAAAAAAGCTACGATGCGTTTTTCTCAAGCCTTAATGGTATTTATTAGCACCTATTGTACTATAGTTATATAACAATAATATTGGCATAATCATTACTATCATTGTAGATTTGAATGGAAATATCTGTCATTATGTTTTTATTTGTATAAGAAATAAATTGCATAAACTTTGTTAAATTCAGGATGATAATAGTGACGGTTCATTGCATTGGGATTTCTATTAAAAATTTAGTTTGGACCATTTTGAATAATCATTTAAAAGTATTGTTTTGACATTTTTAAAACAAAAATATCATAAATCAAAATAAAATTCAATACATTTTTCTATTGTATTCTAGATTTTAAAAAAGAAATTATAAACAAGTAGGCTGTAAGTACAGTATAAATTGTCTCACTGTAAATTTTATAATTGAGTTAATAATATTAAAACCTCGACCCACCAAGGCGTGTCTGTGAACAAGATAATTAGTACTGAGACTTAACAAATTAATTAGTTTATTTGTCATTGAGAATCGTTTTATGGAAGACATTAATTTTTACGATTTCAGCCAGTTATTATTATATTCTCAATTTATTTTTAATGAGTAGCTAGTCTGTAAACATTTTAGAAAATATATTATCATTTTCAGATTCATATTTAAGTTAAAAATAATACTTTTTTATTGTAATGTGGGCAACGGAACAGGCGGTTCATCTCTATTGTAAGATATTAGCGCCATAATACACGGTTTGGTTGTGCTACCGGCTTTTTACGCCGCTTCAGCGGTCTAATTTCGCGGTCTTAGTGAACCGCAGTACAGTGTTTCACCCTGGTATTCTGTGAGACCGTGTGAACACTTCCGACAAGCTAGCCAAATTAACGCGCCAGCATTTTCTTCATCATGGCCCACGAATAAGACAATGTCAAGACAATCATCCGGCCAATATCAAGCGATTCCAAAGACCGAATAATTTTTATTCAGATCGCGGTATGAACCCGGTACCCTTGATTTTACCAAGATCTCTCGCCCATGAAGTTCTAATTTATTTACAGTCTTTTTTTAAATTTGTTATTAATATTAATTTTTAAGTTGTGTATGGTTGTAGAGTATCAACAAACATAACTAACCTCATTTAATATTTGTACTAAGATAAAAAAATTAAATACAGTGATGAAATAAAAAGGTGCATCGGTTCGTGTCAACCCTTCGATAGATTATTGAATCTTCAAGTTTCAAGGGTCCAAAAGGGCTCGTGCTGTATTTTTTTAACACGGAAGACGAAGCGAAAGCAAATACATTTGTCAGTCACAAAGACTCGGCGCACTCCACTCAAGAAATATCGTGTTTCTTTATTAAAAAAAAAGATACCACATGTTCTCTATACGGCACATGCCGAAATCTGATTACACACCGAGTGTTTAATCAAAGGGTTGCCATTTATTAAACATTGAAGTTCGAATAAGAACTGAGCGTACCTTTTTGCACCCGAACTTTTTTATATGAAAAAATGCGAAATCGATTTCGGCAGATGTCCACACATAGAAAGGGTTTGATAGGATTTTCAATAAAAAACGAATGCGTTTGTAAACAATGGTTTTAGGACCGTTATAGATTGGCTGTCAAAATTTGCTATTATTCACTAAAGAGGTTTGTTATCTCTGTGATCAACATTGCGTGTTAAATGATGGTCAGACATATGGCTTTTGCGGAAATTATATTTTTTGTGATAACAAGATGTAAATACGTGTAGGTTTAAGATTAATTAAAAGATTTTGTTTTTAACGTGTTACAATGAAATTGTATACAATAATATCTGGAATATGTAATCATAATTATTTTTGTATTCAATGATATTCTGCTGTTTAATTCGCGGTTAAAAAATTATCATTAATTTTTCCCCATAATTCTAGCACAACAATAATTTATTTAACTCATTATATATTGATAAGATAATTTTACAATTCATTTGATATAAATATATCTGGTTTGCCTTTCGTGCCATGATATGGTGGAATTACGAGTTTTTACAAAAAGTCAAGGCTTTTTAAAAGTTTACGTAATTTGATCTTTTTAGCACTTAAGGGTTATTACTATGTGCGTATTACCGAATGATAAGTAGGCACTTTATGAATATAGACAAAGAATTTATAATTAATAATATTATTTTGTTAATATTTATACATTAACAATATATTATAAATGATTTATGTAGACACTAGATAAAATTTATTTATATTATATAAAATTCAGATTACAGACGTAAAACGAGTAGTCCTATTGCTACCAGGTATTTTTAGGATGGAAAGAAATTAGGACTCGAGTTAGTTGGGATACATTTAAATACATACTATAATAACATACTAATTAATATAATTTATAAGAAAATATAGATATATATACATATGTGTGAATGTTACAAAATTCATCTAGATTGCTCAAGTTTTTCTCTAATAGATACTGAAACAAAAGTTTTATGTTATAGGTATAACAACTACTACTTAGGTATTCTTTTCAGATCTATTTAAATTTAAATAATCACAGGCTTATTAACAACATTTTGTGTAAATGCTAAACTTGAGGTCGGGTAAATACGTAATTTCACCCGTGGGAGAGCTGTGCTCAAGCATATGCTGACGCACTAATTGGGCCGGCTCATCCGAACTGATACCACGGGCTCACAGAATACTTAACGTGAAAGGATACTTGTATTATTTTTGGCAGAGTGAGTGAGGATATCGGAAGCCCTAAAAAGTCAGTGAAAAAAGCCAGCAAAACAACCAATGCGCGGAATGTGGCGCAGTTGTTCATGGGCCGCGATGTTCTCTTACCATATAGGAGATCCACCTGCTCCATTGTCCGCTATTGAATATTAAAAAAATCGTAGTATAATATAAACAAAATGGTTATCTATCTTACTGTGTGTATTTTTCAATTCTGATTGACAACGTTGGCATGTCTCATTTAAATTTGTTTCCGTCAATGGACTAAAGAATTTAAAATATAATGCACATTAAAAACAATAAAATTAATTATATTCATAAACAGTAATAACTGAAATTGAATTCCTCGTTGAATTAACGATGATTAATTATTTTAGATGCCTGTGACATTAAGATATTTCGCAAAGAAAGGAATAAGTATTTTATTTATAGCAGGCGTTATTGTTTAGTCTCAATTACTTGTAAAATATATGTTACGTCTTTAATATCAATTCACTATAAATAGCTTATTTTATTTGAAAATATAATCTGTGTATCCATAGAGGCATGTAGCACAAAATCATTATATTGGTATAGAACAATAAAAATTACTAACCAGTGCTTATTTCAAATAGTGTTGGCCAAATGTAAAACTTAGCTTAGTCTTGGTCTTGCGTCAATACACCTGGTGTTGATCTTGGTCCTGCTATTGCGCTCCCAGTCTTGGTCTTGGTCTTGCAGCAAGAGTCTTGCAAGTCTAGAAATGACCTATTAGACTATTGATATTTAATAAAGTTTACTTCAGATCTTAGAAAAACCTATCAGAATAGGAACATTTTGAGGTTGAATCAGCATAGCCATAGTAAA
>DWCF01005936.1:0-13297 GCA_018230265.1 Delias oraia
ACTAAATTAAATCACTAAAGAGGTTTTAAGTGATGCCAACGACATATACATACTTGTTCGTTTGCTTTGTTTTTTTTTCTAATTCCAATTTTAAATTTTATTTATATCAGACTGCATTTTTTGATTGGAAGCTCATCCATATACAATGTTATTTTTAGTGCTTTTCAAGAAAATAAAAACCCACTTACGTTTCTGTGTATAATCAAAAAAACTACATTTAAGTCCCTTACTTTTAGTCTTATAAATTAACAATTACATGCGCAACATAAATTAATAATTTCTAAGATAATTATTTTCTAATAAATCAATATAATGACGTCTTGTCAAGTGTTGATATTTCGGATTTGTCTATGCCTAGATAAAGAAAACAGTCTTATTTAATAAAAAGTCCAAGGTTTTCTTTACATATATATTTTTAAAGAACTATCGACATTGACATTATATATTTTTAAAATAATTTCAGCAAACAACCCGTATCGCCTACGACATCAAACAGAAATTCAAAATTACGTCTCAGTGACCGAAGTATGTACTTACATTTTTTTTAATTGATTAAACTTCGACTAATATAAAAAGTTTACTCGTGCGAGAGCTATGCTGAAGCATATGTTGATGTACTAATTAGGCAAGCTCGTCTGAAGTGATATCACGGGCTCAGAGAATACTCAGCGTAAAATGGTAGATGTACCTTAAACGGTGCTACTATATTTCGATGAGTGAGTGAGGTTATCAGAGGCCCTTAAAAATGCCGCTTAAGTGGCGTAACAAGCCCGAAACACAACCAATGCGTGGACTGTAGCGCGGTTGTAGGGAAGCTGATTTCTCTTAGCACATAAGACACCTACCTACCTGCACCGTTGTCCGCTATACTATAAAAAAAAAATTATAATAAATACTTGGATTCATTTATTCCTTTCTTTTTCAACCTATCATGTTATCTTTCTTCTAGAATGTGTAGAATACTCTCGCGGCGTAGTACAAATGGTGGACTTCATACCTTTATTACCAGAACCAGATACACTTCATATTTCGGCCGCGAAATGCGACTATAATAAGGTGGATTTGATTGTGGGAGGAGAAACCACTAGTCCTGGGGAATTTCCACATATGGTAAGTCCAGTCAATCTGGTTTTTAAGATTACGGGCACAGCTGGTTCGCTGTCTTAATAATAGCGGACAAAAGAATAAGAATTTTATTGCATACAACAAGGCGGGACTATTATTACACTGGGATCTCGATAGCTCGTATGTCAAGGGAAATGATTAAAAAATTGTGTTAGTGAGTTTTCGAGTTATCAAGAATTTCGCGACTCATTAGATTTTGTTAAAAATTTAAATATATTGAGAGGCACATTTAAGGGCCTCTGATATCTTCACTCACTGAGCGTAACACAGTAAAAGTACCATTTCACGCTGAGTATTCTGCGAGCACGTGGTATCATTTCGGACGAGCCGGCTCAATTAGTGCATCCGAATATGCTTCAGCATTGTTCCACTTATGATTTCGACTTAACGAGGTTCGAGTTGTCGAGATTCCATGTAATAGTAAAATACATCAATTACTAAAATTAAAACTAAATAGGGAAGGACAGAAGCGGGTGGCGCACCTAAGATAAGCGTTTCGCTTCCCATGGACATCCTCAGTCTGTGCTGAAAGGCGGAAGCTTTTTAAAATTGAACTCTATTTTTTTTAACTGAACTGTGAACTAATTTAATGAATATGTTTCCAGGCTGCAATCGGCTGGGTAGACCAGGACGAAAGCTACCTCTTCCTGTGCGGTGGAAGCCTCATCAGCTCCAGGTTTGTGCTGACAGCTGCCCACTGCAGCAGAGCGGCAAGGAGGAACCCTGACCAGCCATCCATCGTGAGACTTGGGGACCAGAATATCGACCCGACTGTTGAGGATAATGCGTCACCAGTAGATGTAAGCTAAAATTTTCACACGTGGGAGAGCCAAGCTGAAGCATATGCGGCTACACTAAAACCCCCCTTAATTGTTTTTTTTTGTTAGTTAATTTAAAAAGCCGGCAACACAACCATGCGTGGACATTAGCGGACAACGGAGAAGTTGGGTATCCTATATGGTAAGAGAACACCGCCGCCCATGAACAACCGCGCCACACTCCGCGCTTGCTGTGTTGTTGGCTTTTTACCCCACTGAAGGCAATAACTTGGGTTCTTTTAATAAATTCTTAACATATCGCCCTCTCCCACACAATTACACATACACTCACACTACACATACACACGAACACACGCGCGCGCGTTTTCCATATTTAGTTCTATATTATTTTAATAGGACAAGGGAAGCTGCGAGTCATCTTACGATTACTTACTGGGAAGACTTGGCCATGAATATTTTGTAAATACTTTGGAAATAAATAACTTTTTATTATTTATTTATTTATATGTTTCAGGTGCCCATTAAGAATATAATAGTTCATCCGAATTACAAATCGCCGGAGAAATACAATGACATAGCATTGCTGGAGCTAAACACGGATGTGGACTTCGAGTCTCACATCCGGCCGGCCTGTCTTTGGAGCAAGAACGATTTAAGCGAACACAAAATGGCTATCGCCACGGGCTGGGGTGTGACTGATCCTTGTACGTAGGTTTTATATGTTTTTCGTCTTTTTGTTTTGAAAGATAGAGTTTACCTATCTCTAAAGCTGGCAACTTATCTGCGGCCTTGTGAGTGGCTGCGGCTGTCTATTGGCTGAGGACCGCTTATCCTAGGTAGAGCCCCCTTCCGTTGTCCGCTAAACGTATCCCAACCTATGGCCATTGGACCCCGGGGTGTCATCTCTGAACCATGCGTAAATAATAACTAAACTATTAATTGATCTAATTTTTTTGCTATCTTTCTGTTAAGGGATCCGTTAAAACTGTGCTTGACTCCTTTGGCTGTAATAGGTTGGAAATCGCTGCGATATATCGTTATAAGAAAATTTTTCAAATGCCTTCTTCATTTCTTTCCAATCACTATAGTAAATATGTAGGTATAAACATATTTAACTTTTTCTTCCAGACTCAAATTCGGCGGAAAATGCAAAAGAGCTTCAGAAGGTCGCCCTAAGCGTACTACCGAATAAGCAATGTGAGGCTCTGTTGTCGAACTTGAAGAATAGGCTGTGGTGGGGCTTCCAAGAGTCGCAGATGTGCGCTGGCGAGCTGAGAGGCGGCAAGGACACGTGTCAGGTGAGAGACAAGGGCTGGCAACCTCCAGCTGGTTGGTTTACCTCCCGCTTTCTTAAAACTCTCGAAGTGGGAATATCTCTGTAAATATAAATACACCTGTATCTAGGTACATCTTATGTGTACTTGAGTTGGTGGTGTAGTACGGTGCGTCGCTGTTTCGCTGAGTGATTGAGGAGTCAATTTTTTACCCGATGCTGAGCTAGGCTTACTGATGTGGTTTGGCACACACACTTTGTGCTTGGGGTGTGCAAGACTATGTTTCAAAGGGTCAAAAATCTTAGGGACTTTGCAAATGTTGTAGAGGTCTAAAGTCGAGTGCCGATGGGAAAGTTGTCATTTACATTAGACAATATTCAGTCCTTGTTACCATAAATAAATGGAAACGCCCATATCTCACGGTTTCATCATAAAAATAATAATATTATAAACTTAGGCATTTTACTCTAAGAAGCGCTCTTTGTGCGCGTACCAGTCTAAGAAATTGCCTTTTATTGACCCCAAAAATCCGCGTTTGAGAGAACGCATCCTGGAGATTCTGTCATACAGGTTTCTTGCCTAATAAAGACTCCAGATCTCTCAAAGGTCTCTACACAACTTTTTGAGAAATTAGTGTATTCGTTTAAGGCTAAATTGTACCTTTTTGGGGTGACATGAATGATTTTTTTTCAGGGTGACTCGGGGTCGCCTCTCCAAGTGGCATCACGTGAGAACCAGTGTGTGTTCCATGTCATTGGTATCACTTCGTTCGGACGGAAATGCGCTCAGTCAGGCAAACCCGCCATCTATACTAGAGTATCGAGTTACTTGGATTGGATAGAAGGTGTTGTGTGGCCCGAAGAGTTTTAATATTAATTCTTTTTAAATAAAAATAAAATAAAACAAAAAACAGATGTGTTTAACTTCCCTTATTATTTTTTTTTAATAGTATATCGGAGCAGGCAGGTCTCTTATATGGTAAGAGAATACTGCCGCCCATCAACCGCGCTACAGAGCACGCATTGGTTGTGTTGCCGGCTTTTTACGCCACTTAATTTGATTTAATTTGAGGTAATTGGCGCGTATTTTGAATCCGTTGCACTGTTACTGTCTGTGGACTGATACAGATATTTATTCTACTAGGAGCACAACTTTTAACGTCATTGTCAAAAGCCGGCAACACAGCAAGCGCGGATTGTGGCGCAGTTGGTGATGGGCGACGGCATTTTCTTGCCCTATAGAAGAACCACCTGCTCCGTTGTCTGCTACACCATAAAAAAAACATTAGTTGGCCAGAGCCTTCTCCGTTGTATAGCAGAGAGCACCGCGGCGCTTAGCGGGCGCTGCCATCAGCAATTCGTGATGAAAAACGGACGAGGGCAGATCAAGTTAATTATTGAGTCGGATACGATGTAATTTCCGATCTACATTAACTCTCTAAAATTCCTTGAATTGGGTTACGAATTGCTTCCGTACCCAAAATATCCTCGAGATTGTGACCCCAGCGAATATTTCCTGTTTGCAGACTTGAAAAAAATGTTCTCTGGCAAGAAATTTAACACCGATGTTGAAATGATGTGCGAAAGTAAGCCCCATTTTGAGGTAAAATCAAAAGAGTACCTACTGCAAAAAAGGTATCGAAAAGTTGAATAATAAAATCTAATTTTCAAATAAAATATGTTTTAGTGGGGGGCCCACGAGCCCGAACCAGTTTTGCTCAACGACAATATGTATATCAATCTGTTAAGTATTACATAGCCAATCAAAAGGTCCACATATACCCTATGAAATATTACACGTGTAAGAAAACTTTAAAAACATGGCTGTGTGATCTATCTTATAATGGGGTTGAACTTACTTTATGTTGAGTTCTATATTTTTATTTCTGTCTTTTTTTTAATATAAGAGAAGCTGCGAGTCATCTAACAATTACTTACTGGGAAGACTTCGCCATGAACATTTTGTAAATACTTTGGAAATAAATAACTTTTTATTTTTATTTATTATTTACAATAAAACCTCACGGGATTCAGCCCATTGTTTTATTGTGTCAAGAGGTTACACTAGAAAAGGACACTGTCGCTGATTTGTGACTTTCAAAATATAGATAGGTATGGATGAGTGGACAAACGCCGGGAGCCACATACACCACATACACCCTAGGGCGGTATATAAGTTTTTATTTCACGGCCGGCGTATGAGCTATGTCCTAGTTAGTACAGGTGATTGTATTGTAATAGGATTACCACTGGCTTTACGTAACCCTTATTACGGGACTTTTCTAGTGTTACGCATTAATCCGTGTTAATTTGAATGGAAACCCGCGAAGTTTTATCAAAATTTGCCATTTTATCTTTGTTGCGGACAATTTTAGAGCATCGTATCTAAGTGGTTCTATAAATCTACCATGAAGCTAGAGGTATCGGGTTCGAATCCCGGTCTGAACAATTGTAATTTAATTTATAATTTATTAAATCTCCGTAAGGGCTTTATAGAGGCCAAGCGAATGTCTTAATACTGTCACACCAATAGGAAGGCCATGGAGTAGAAGGGCCATGCTAAAGCACATGCTTACGCACTAACTGGGCCCGCTCCGTGACACTACGCGCTAATAGAATACCAGAGTGAAGTAGTACTTGCAATGTGTCGCTTGGTGTTGTCAGATTGTTGGAACATACGGTATATGGGTATCAGTCAATCAAATAATATTTATATATGATATATATTACTTCAATATTTCAGGCAAGCGTAAGCTCGCTTAAGTGAATAAAGCCGAGAACACAACTAAAAGAGTTAGAGCTAGAGGTTCCGTTGTCTATGGGCGTCGATGATCTCACCATCAGAGCCTGACCCTTATTCCGCTATGTAATATAGGAAACTTCACCCCAACGCACGCTAAGGGAATTCAATATTTGATTCTTCACTGCATACGAACTATCTAAAACAGTCTTCAGTTACAACTATTTACTGCGCCTCACCACACGCGTGTTCTGTTACGTTGGTACTGTGCTCAATTTCTTGTATTGTGACGTGTTTTTAGTTCAATATTTGTAGTGTGAAAAAGGTTTTAATGCCCTGCGAAAACATTAAATATAAGAGATTTGATATTAAATCAAGCATACATTTATAAATTGATTTTTACACTTAATGATAAAAGAAATAATTATTTGAAGCTGTTTATAGAAATTCTTTCAAATAAAAATACAATAGGAGTGTCAAGAGAAATATAATTATTGAGACGGAATTTAGAGTAAAAATAATGTAAAAACGATTATTTATTTGTTACCGAAAAATATATAGTAAAAAGAGGACACATTATTTATGACTATTTTAAATAGGTACCTAAGGTTTACCCCTTTCAACATGATCGATGTTAATAATCTGTGGAGGCCATTTTGTTTTGGCGGCAATTGAGAAACGTATTCTTGTCAAAAAATATATTGAGAGATACAAATGTTAAATATCACATTTTGTCTTTAACGTTCAGTCTTTACACGGTATTTTATACACTTTTTACAAAATTAATTATGTTAGAGAACGTTAAATTTAAAAAAAATATTATAAATTGCGCTATCAAATCTTTTCGTTTTAACTAGGTAGGTTTAACAGCTGTTTTGTGTATTTTATTCAGAGTTAAATATTCTATTTCATACGCGTTGATTTTTTTATGAAAATGGTGGAAAATGAGCAGCAGGCTCAAATAGCATAATCTGTCTTCTGCTTATGGGCCCCTCAACCCTTGCAAGGCAACAGGTGCGGTGTCGGCTTTATCACGGGCTCACAGAATACTCACCTCCGTCTTTGGACAACTGCGCCATATTTCACCCATTGGTTGTATTGCCGACTTTTTACGCTACTTAAGCGGCATTAATTCGACTAATTCACTCAGCGAAACACAATAGAAGCAGCGTTTCAAGTACAACCAAAGTGGGGATATCCGGAGCCCTTGAAATTATGTTACTCAAGCGATGTAAAAAACCGGCAACACAACTAATGCGCAGACTGTGCCATGGTAGTCCGTGGACGGCGGTGTTCTCTTACCATATAGAAGACTCGCGTGCTCGGTTGTCCGCTTTACTATAAAATAACCTAAGCGATATTTTGAGGGACCTATAATATCTTCAATAATTCAGCGAACCGTTTCAAGAATGTTCAACTACATTTCACGCTGAGGATTATGTGAACCCGTGATATCACTTCCCACGTTCGGCCCAATCAGTGCGACCGCATATGCTTAGTGCAGCATGGCTCTCCCACAGGTGAAAATTATTCGAAAAGTTTATTAACGATGTAAAAATTCGGCGCGATATTACAAGTGTTCTTTTATGTATTAATAAATAAATAATGAATTCTAGATAATAGGAAATGTGATTAAAAGTGCACTTTTGTTACCTCGTTCTTGATTGGTTTAGCAATAATTCATTAAACATTCCAGACTTCGCAATCGTATTTCGCGGTTTGGTACATGATATTCACTTTCTAATAGGTAAATTTATTTTAAATTATATTTGAAATATTACTGAAATTGTTGTTCAAATTTTACAATTTTTTTCAAAAGTATAGCGGATAACGCAGCGGGTGATATACGACGCTCTTATATGGTAAAAAAACACCACTGCCCATGAGCAACCGCGCATTGGTTGTGTTGCCGGTTTTTTACGCCTCCGATATCCTACAAATCCAAAATAAAAACTTAAGCGATATTTTTAAGTTGTAAATACCTATCATCTGATTTTAATATTAAGATCATATATTGTACATTTTTAGAATCGGACATGTTAAAGACGTACATACATATATATTCATCATCATCATCATCATTTCAGCCGTAAGACATCCACTGCTGGACATAGGCCTCCCCCTTGGACCTCCATGAATACCTGTCGGAAGCGACCTGCATCCATCGTCTTCCGGATTACGTATTATATATTAATTATGCCTATGTCCAGCAGTGGACGTCATACTGCTGAAATGATGATGATGATTATACAATAAATATAATAATAATCATTTATTTGTTCCGATTTTCTTCAATTGACAACACCCACTCGCAATCGTAAAATCTCATAAAACTTGTATTAAGGTTATCTTAAAGGAAATGGTTTTATAAATACTAAACGCGTAGGAACCATATGCCTTTATTGTTCTTTAACGACATAACTAGAACTGATACCCTTGTTGAAATATGCTATGAACTGTTTTAAATTTTAAAAATCTTATTAAACCTTGAATAGCAGCTTGAATTATTGACGACCAGATCCTCTCCGATCAGCTTGACTCTCTGGCGTTGCGTAGAGATGTTGCTTCGCCCAGCATCTTCTACCGCATCTATCACGGAGAATTTCGGAGCTGTTTGGACTGATCACTGCTGCTGAATTTCACCATCGAACATCGAGGCAGAACACGAAATTTCATCGTTCTCACCTCGATGTTTGTCGTTACACAACTGAGCGTTTTTAAAGGCATTTGGCGCAACACCTCTCCATGGAATCAGATGAGGTCGGAGGTATTTCCAAACCAATACGATGCGGGAACCATCAAGAAGAGAGCATATATATTCCTTAAAGACCAGCAATGCACCCGCGGCTCTGCAAGGGCGGTGTCCATATGCGGAGGACCGCTTGCCCTAGGTGAGCCTCCTGCTCGTTTGCCACCATTTGTATAAAAAAGACCTTGTAGGTACAATAAGCAATACTTCAAGAGGCGGTCAGACTTTCAAGAACGTTGTTATTATTATTCTATAGCGGACAACGGAGCAGGTGAGTCTGCTATGTCATGCCTATATGATAAGAGCCTATGAACAATCGCGCTTTGGTTGAGTTGCCGGCTTTTAATGCCGCTTAAGCAGCACTTTTAAGTCTCCGATATCCTCACTCACTCTGCGAAACACAATACAAGTACGGTTTCACGCTGAGTATTCTGTGAGCCCGTGGTATCATTTCGAACGAGCCGGCCCAATTAGTGAGTCAGCATATGCTTCATGCGCATGGTTCTCCCACGTATATTTCGTCTAAGTATCAAATTTCTGATTGTCGCTTGGCAATCGTGATAGGATATGTATCTTTTTAGACACATTTCTCGGTTGAGTAATAACTTTCTGCGCACACGCAACTTTGTATTGAATTTCAATTCCTTCCGTAATTAATGCTCTACTGAATACACTTACATTATAATTTCACTAACAAAAGCCTGCTACTTCGTTAAATTGATGTTAATTTTTTTAGGTATATATATAAAAATGCATAAAAATTCAAATTTGTATTAATAACAATTACTCTTATCTTAAAAATCATAAACCACTTAAGCCATCCTATCTAAAGTTTTAAAAGTTGGTACAGATAAATAGAAGTTTGCTTTCATGAATTTTTCATTTGACTTTACCAAATTAACAATTTCATTATACTTTATAATTATAACAATAATATAAAAAAAATTAACCACTCTTCCACCACTGAAAAATTACTTTTTTTGTATTACAATGTTATAACTTTCAAGTTCACAGGTCATATAACTTAAAAAATACAGTTGTAAAATTAATATAACACACAGATTTATTGGAAAGAATGAACATTTCAACTAATATTTGATTATAACAGTTATAACAGAACATTATTAAAAATATAGTTTTTATCCAAAATACAATAAAATCATTGGATTTTGAAATATTTCAATCATATATTTGCAAAAATTGTATTTACAATTTAGTTATGTTGTAATTGGTTATTATACTATCATATTATATTGTACAACAGTATTTTTACTAATTGGTTTCATTAATTGAAACATATATCCAAAAAATAATGGTAAAAAACCTAATGAAATTATATAAACATATTGGTTTATGGGTGGAGTGTGACCAAATGGATACAACCAAAGGCCTCGCCTTGTACCATCTCTTATATGATGACTTGTAAATGCTAGAATTAACATATAGGTCAGGACATATATATTTAATTTTCTATACATATAGCTATATGTAAATAATGTGACAATTATTAAAATCCATAGCGATGTGCAGTGTAGAAGCCCTCTTTGCTTTAAATTGATTAAATCCTGAAAATACAAACACATTTATATACAATAGACATAATATATACAGTATATAAGTTTATCTAAGGCAATATATCAATTATTCATCATAAAAAATATAAATATATCAGTATATATATAATATATCATTATAATTAAGATATTTTTTCATTTGCTGTCTCATCTAACATTCCAAAAATGATATCATTATATCCAATAGTTAACTCTTTTATTTTAATACAGAACAATATTAAAAAAGAATGTTTTGCAGATGTCTTATTGAATTACATGATTGTTTACCTTCAAATATATTGATTTAGCAGCAATAAAATGATCCAAATCAATTACTGATGATACTATTGTACATAATAACACATTATATATCCAAGCTTGACGAGAAATATCCACTTTTAGAAAAAATAATAATGAAGATAGGGTTCCTATGCAAGTGTGCACAAAATTATCAGTTATAGCCCGGAAAATAAAGGAATTGGAATATTTTGAATTAGATACAATATAATCCCCTACAAGAGCTGTAAAAACTATTGATATTGATAGAGAGACACTTAAAAATTTCATGTTTTTTAGAGAAATTACTGTTTCAGTCCATCCTAGATTATAACAAAACTGTAAAATACTACATGATATTTATATTTGTGATTTGGTTAAGCATTAATAATAATTAGAAATTACATTGCTGCGTTATTTAAAATTGTTTTCTATATTATTTACATTTTCTGATTTGTTATAATTTTCATTAGATTTCAAATTGACATTAACAATTGACTATTGTATATTAAATGACAATTTGCAAAAAAAAATTCTAAAAATAAATGAAAATAATTGAAATATATATTAATAATAACTAGGTATTTCCTTTCACAATCTTGCTTAAACTTCACTTATCTTCTAATATTAGTAGTACGATATAATTTATCTATATAGGTAGTAACGCGATATAAAAATAAAATTAATTTGAAGGTTACTTTAATATTAATGTTGTAATTTATTACATATTGTGTTTCAAATTTATTTAAACACTGAAATGATGTGATTAATGGCACAATAATCTCCAAAATTGACGAAATACATTAACCGCACCTTATTTCGAAACAATAATAATTTGATCTTTCTTTTAAAACTTTTAGTTTGAAATTACAGTCTTCCGTGCGGTGGTCGTTTTATCACGTTATCAAACCTATCAGTGCGATAAGAAGTTTAAGAATCCAATATCAAAGTCACAATACTAGGATATGTGCAGATAATAACTGTGTTTTAATATTATTTTAGTTGTTTTTGATATTTTTGAGTGTAAAAAATGCGTGAAATTGTGCACGTTCAAGCTGGGCAGTGTGGGAATCAAATTGGATCAAAGGTAAGTTTAGGTTACATAAGTTTTATTGATTACCGTAGTACCGGTGATACTATCTTATTCAAATATTTAAAATTTTGTATCTATATGGATTTACAATATGGAATCGTTGAATCATTTCAAATGTGAAATGGCTGCCATATCGATGAATTACGGGAAAAATATAACAAGAATTTATAATTTTTTTATGGAATAACGATAATAATACGGCTAATTTCACCAATGAGATATGAAATCTTTTTGAACCTTGGTCCTTTTATCAGATATGACAAATATTACGCATAGATGATACATGGTTTATATTAAGGAATTGCTGTGTTAAAAAATTTCAGTTTTGTTAAAAGATGTCTACTGCTAATTTAAATTATTACAAAAATATAGCATAGAACATATTACTGATTTCAATGAATTAATTTTGTGTTTGAAGGAATTTGTAGGTATTTAGCGATTTAATGTAGGTACCTACAGCTATTAGTATGACAAGCTTATATTAATAATAGACAATCTTGTTTTTTAGAAAATAGATTTATAAAAATAAACTTCAAAGGAGGTTTTTTTGTGATTTTTTATGATCCTTCAAAAATCATAAAGGAGGTTACTTGTCATCTTTCTTGGTTTTGTTTCACTCCAATGTCGTCTTCCGTAGACCGATTTTAATTGAATCAGATACAATTATTAAACGAAAGGATACCGAGAAGAGATGCCATTTTTTTACTAATAAATTATTGTATTAACTAAGACTATTTTGATATCCTCCTAAGTGATTTAATAAATCTACCATGAGGCGAGAGGTATCGGGTTCGAATCCAGTTCCGAACGATTATATTTTAAATATAATTTATTCGGTCTCTGGAAGGGTTGACAATGTTCATGCGAATGTCTTTATACTGCCGCAATCGTGGAAGAACCATGCTGAAGCATATGCTGACGCACCAATTAGGCCGGCTCCTCCAAAGTGATACCACGGGCTCACAGAATAATCAGCGTAAAATGGTTGAAGCGATGCTTTTTCTGTGTTTCACTGAGGCCCTTAAAAATGCTGCTTAAGACTAAAAAGGCGGCTATACAATCAATGCGCGGACTGTGGCTATATAGGACTATACAGGACACCCACCTGCTCCGCAGTCCGCTATACCATAAAAATATATACGTCATAGAGTAAGCATATAGAGATAATTTTTTTTAAGTATTTGTATAATGTTATAATTAATTTTCCAGTTCTGGGAGGTGATATCCCACGAGCATGCTGTGGATCCAGATGGCGTTTACCGTGGTGAACACCATATCCTTGAAGACAGGTTGAATGTTTATTACAATGAGGCTTCGAGTGGTAAGAATAAATTTTTAAAAAAATTCTCTATACTAGGGGTTCATAAACCTTTTCAGCCCGCGAATATTTAGTATAAAGACACAGCGCGGCGCCCTATCTCTCTGACAAAAATCCAGTCTAAAGACAATAGCTAGGGACCTAGAATAATATTAATTAAGTAATACTTAATTGATGGGGATTACTTGATGGGGCCGAAAAGTGCTAGAGTGGAGACCACGGAATAACAACCGCAGCGTAGGACGTCCACCCACAAGGTGGACAGACGACATTATAAAGGTCGCTGGAAGACGCTGGATGCACGTCGCCTCGGACAGGTATTCATGGAGGTCCGAAGGGGAGGCCTATGTCCAGCAGTGGACGTCTTACGGCTCAAATGATGATGATGATG
>DWCF01005937.1:0-13296 GCA_018230265.1 Delias oraia
AGAAAACTATATCCAATGTTTAAGAAAGCTTCGTTCCATGAAATAAGATTTTATTATGCACAGTCTATAAAGCTAATGATATTACCCGCCATTTTCGTACGTGCTGTCATTTGTCAATTGTCATTGCCGTATTTAATAACGAGGTACCACAAGTAAGCTGACATTTTATTTCACGCTCCGACTCACATAAGTAAGGTACTTGCAAGCAATTTATTCTAAAGTAGATTAAGAGTAAAAAAAATAGCAATGTTAATTAATAAAATTTTCTCATTACTACATACAGCGATAAAGAAATATTATAAACAAAATTAGTCTTACTTTTGATCAGATAATAAATAATATTTAAAAACTCATCATTTATTATAGATAATTATGTAAGTTGTCTAATGAAAATGAAAATCAATTTTAAAAATGAAATTAATGCACTGCCCGGGAATCGAACCCGGGTCGCAAGAATGGGAATCTTGCATGATACCACTACACCAGCAGTGCTTATCTGAAAAAGTAAAATTGAATAATATAAGACATCATCTTAGTAAAAAAATACTAAAAATTATTCACTCTTAATTTTATTCTAAACTCGTAATTATAAAATTATAAATGTTAATTTCACACTTTCAAAATTAGTAATGCCTTTCTGAATTAAAAATTCTTGCTCTTTTTATACGCGTTAATAATGGATCTTTTAAAAAATAATTTCATTCTTATCAAGCCCATCCTAAAAACCACCACTGATTGCAAATAGTAAGGTTCTAAGGAAAAATAATGTAAAAAAAATAATGTAATTATACACCTAAAATATTCTTCCATCTTCAAGAATCATCACAAAACTACATAACCAGCCTCCATTTATTAGATCTAATAAACATAGCTTAACTTAAGCACCGTAAGGTGGAGCAAAATAATATATTTAAAAAACACATACATCGCTATCGTTCTTAAATTAAAAATACTTTTTAATAAAAAATATTTTCCCGTAAACAATTAAAAATATTAAAAGTGGTTATTTTTATTTATTATTGTGTACGTATTTTAGTTCAAAAACTAAACACCAGAGGCGGTATTGTCGTTTCGCATGCGTGGTTAAGTTTTCCTTTTTTTTTCATAATCCGTAAATTTCATGAATGGCGCTCGTTCACAGTCGATAGAACAATAATAAAATGTACAATATTTAAGTAATAGAAAATGCCAAAACAAATAGCCCCTAATATCAATAAAAAGCCTATTAGATAGTGTTGTGAACTGAAGACGTTGGGTTTCCGCTAAAACCTTCCAGATGTGAGTATATTTTACTTTTTACTCAAGAGCAATAAAATATATTTGAATTTATTTTCTAGAATATGTATATATATATCCTTTTTTATAAATTATTATTAAAAATAATTTGGGGTCGAAAAATATTTAAATGAGATGCAATTTTTAACAACATGCCCTTTTCCTTGAAAACAAAACTGCGGTAATTTTATCGATTTGACACTCAGCCCAATTCAATGTTGTGAATCGTCTCTATGCGAATTTTTTATACGAAACGAATGACCTTCGCAATTAATTTTTGATATAATTTTACGTTTAAAAAAACAATTGAGAAATTTACATTACGGAGGTGTAACTAAATCTATCAACAAAAATATTAATATTTTAAGTGCAAGTAAATAGTTTTTTTATTTACCGTTGTGCGTTAGGTATATTAACTAGGTACATTTATTTATTATGTCTAGTGCCTTATCATAACGAAAAGACGCGAAAGCCCAATTTTTAAACATATGTTGTACACGTAGGTGAATTAATTGAATATTTTCCTTGTACTAAGTAGTAACTGATTATAGAATAATATAAAATAAATAAAATCCGAAAGAATTCTAAAACAATTTAACAGTATGGAGTTATTTAAAAGATAACCACGTGAAATTTATATATTTCGACATTTAATATTAGAAATATATGAACTTTTTAAATAAAAACATTTTCAAAGCCTGTGAAAGATCAATAGTACCAAATGCGATGAATAAAAAATAAATTATTGATGTTAAATAATATTATTGCTTTAAACAGTCGAGTCTCGAGAACTGTTTTTAGGTCAAGATTGCTGTCTGCCAAACAAAATTCATTTGATGATGGCTTAAGCTTAATGTAGCGTAAGCTGTGAAGCTGTACCATTTTTCATATTATAAGTATCAACATTTTTTTAATAAAACCATTTTTTCCTATTAGTTGAAGTTTTATAATCAAACTTGAAGCTTTTTTCTACAATATATCACATTCAAATTAAAACGTAATACAAGTGTGACCTTATAGTTTTGGACATTTTTCTATCTGTACTATTCGTAACAAGAATTATAATTCACAGTCAGCACAATGTCAAGTAGCCCATTTCCATACACATGCGAGCTATGCGGTGCGGAGGGTCTGACGGACGAAGGTATGCGTTCACATACCCTTGAAGCCCATGTTGCTGGTAGACCGGATTGCCCTTTCTGCGACTGCACGGTGCCGCAGCCTCAACTAGTCGGCCATGTACAGAGAGTCCACCTCCACTATCTCACGCCTGAAAGAGAGCTGATGGCTTTTATAGACGATCAAAGTCCGGGGTAAGTTATTGGTTAGACATTTTGTATACTCCTCTAATCCTTATCCGCATCTGTGGCAAATTATATAATGTCTGACTGAATGCGGTTTGAACGATTCAGCCATAGCGCTACTTGATTATAAAAATTTCAATTATTTTCAGTTACGACGACGACTCAAAAATGACAACAACAGATAGTTGCAGTTACAACACTCCGGGCTCAATAAATGGTTGGCACAGCCCAGTAGAGGTATCTACATCATTTCATAATGGAGCCATTTCGAAAAACAACACCTTCTACCACAATGGGTACCAAGAGAATTGTAAGAGAAGTGATAAGGATGAAGATAAGTTCTCACGGTCACCTAAAAATATAAATTTGGCTAATGGTGTGAAAAATGTCAACATCAATAACACTATTATCAAAAAGAAAAAAGAAACGGCAAATGAAAAAGAAATGATGAATGGCCTTGACAGAAAGAGTGAGTAAAATAGACCTACAAACTGTTATCAATTTGATCTCAATATTGTCAAGATTGTTTTTTTTAGCAATTAATTCTAGCCCTACTCATAACACCCATAATAACATAAATAATTATGATGGTTCGCCTAAAAATAATAAGCTATCCATGGCGAGTGCTGGACAAGGATCACCTTTAAGGTCACAGTTAGCTTTAAAACTGAAGTCAAATACTCCAAAAAAATTAGCTCCAACCCCAAGTCCAACTGTCCAAGTAAGTAATTTACTTATAACAATGTACCTTCAAGCAGAGCTGGCAATATAAAACCAAAGAATTATAATTTTTTCTATGTTTATCAAATGTCATATTATAATTGGAATTTAGTAGAATTTTAAAAATAAACTATTCCATTAAAGGAATTAATTAAATAATATAAATCAGTGAAACGCGATTTAGTGTGTTATTAAATTTCGCTATAAACTACAAGTGAAATTTTTACCGTTTTACTTGGGAAAAAATGAAGACTCTAAGAGGCTAGTACTGGGACTCGAAGCAAACTTAAAAAAATATGTTTTATATGGCGATTGGCGGGCACTAGTTGTCAAATCTTTATTTATTAATTATTTAGAATCCAAATTTTGGAGTTTAATTACCAATATAAATAAAATAGTTATCTTATTTTTCATAGTGTCTTCTTTGCGATTTTACATCATCATGTCCACAAAAACTTGAAGAACATATAAACCGTGCTCACTTCGATTTAACATCTCCATCTGTTATGGGAAATGAAAATTCGAATGCAAATTTAGACAATGCAACGTTGGGTCTAGCGAATCCTACTTTAGGTCTTGCAAATCAAACAGTAAATCTGGATAATCCAACACTGGCGTTAAGTGCCATGACTTTGTCACCAGGACCACATGGCTCATCCTTTCAATGCCCAATATGCGAGAAAGAGTTTTCTAACGGTTCAGAAGTTGAACTTCATGTAAATGTAGAACATCGTGACATCCTAAGCCCACAAAAGACGGTTAGTAATTGTGTAACTTTCCTATGCAATTTATTTAGTATATCATATGTTAAGTTATTATAATTATATTCAGGATCAAGTTGACAATGCGTCCTGTGATGATGTGGTTATGATGGAGGAAAGTCCTGTCAGTAACTGCCCAATTTGTTGTCAGCCATTGCCGCTGTCACAACATGAATTGGTAACAAAATCATTAATATGATAATTAATCTACTAAACACTTTGATCTCATTTTTTTGTGATTTGAAATTATAAAAGTTATTTTACCATTGTTGTAATGTAACTATTGTAATTGTTTATTTTACAATTTTTTAATATTACAATTATTTTTTAAATACAACTTTATCGACTTATTCACAATTTTTTGCTAGATTCAGCACATAGAAAATCATTTTGAAAGAGGTGAGGATGTGGGAGCTTCATCACTCTCTGAAGCTGAAAGAGAAGCTCAGAAAACTAGAGAAGAACAAGAGTTTCAACTACTAAGAGTATGACTTTCTTTTATATACAATATAAAATATTAAGTGTATCAAACTAGATTTATTCATTAAAACTATTCTTACTGTGAAACTCGTACAACCAGTTGCAGTAATTAAAAATTCTCTATTATCTTTGCTTACCAAATCAAGATAACACTCACTTCAGCTAAAACATACATTATACAGAGTTTTTAGTTTTAATATTCTCTCTTAATATTAACAATGCAGATTACTATTTCTTTTTTATAAATTACAGGCTCAATATGGAATGGAAGAAGATGAGGAAGGTTACAGTAGCAGAGCAGCTAGTAGTCTCAAGAGAGCAGTATATAGTGGAGCCCTATCAGTAGCAGGTTATTATGAACGGAGTGTCGGGCTTCGAAGAGCCTCTGCCTCCGGTCTAGATACAGGTTGTTCTAAGACTAGTGGTGAGTTACATATCTTCCAAAATTATTCATAGGTAAATTTTTAAGAACTAAACATAAATAGAAATATTAACTTTTGTAATCCTAGTGGAAATTTCAAAGAAATGTATTTGAAAATGTAATTAAGAAATGGTTTCACTGACACTTACACATTTAATTATTATACTATATTTTAATTATTTAATTGAGTTAAAATATAAATTTAAATACAGTTTACTTGAAAATGTTAAAATTTTTTACTTGTGTTTGTCTTTAGGTATTTTGGAAAGGATAGTTCAATTAAATGCTCAAAATCCCAGCGTAGTGAAGACATATCTATGCAGTGCAGTAGATCATTATGCTAGTACCTATGGAGACAGAGGCTGGGGGTGTGGATATAGGTAAGATTATTAAAAATCATATTATAATAAGAATATCATAAAAAAATGTTTGTAGGTATTTTCATTTATCAATATAATACAGTAGAACTACTAAAAAGTTTTTTTAAAATATAAATACAGTAAAAGCTGTTTGTTCTCGAGGTCTATGTTCCATAAATACGTGAATACGTAATAGTACATAATAGTGGGAATACGGAATGTTAATTTATGGGGTTATAGGCGATACATTGGTGGTGACAAAATGAAATGGAAAATTTTTTAAAGAACACTTAGTCTTTATTGGTCTCTAGTATGAAGAATTTTGTGATTTTCTCTTGCTTGGCAGATTTTAAAAGTTCCTTTCATTCAGACTGATACGCAGCAATCGACTTAGCATTTTGTCTCTTAAGTATTAGACTTCGTTCCATAGATGGTTCAATGTTCATAAAGAAATAGCAAACCTCATTTGCCATTCTTAAACCTTCACTAAGATTTGTCAAATTATCACCGATCGCTACGTAGGCGGCTGTCAAAGTCCTCAGCGATTAGATTCTTAACAACATACTATAGGCAGAGTTGTAATACCAAAGTAAAAATGTAAATGTTTTACAATGACCATTGTTTTTTGTTTTAATTTTACTCGTTAAGTGTTTTGGATATATGACTGTAAACTTTTGAGTTGAATAAATAAATAAAAGATATTGAGTTGGATAACTATTAGAATCCATTTATTACTATGTGTTGGGACCGTAGATAAAGAAATTTTTAGCCGCGATTATAAGAAATGGGTCGCATTTTTTCAATCCGCGAATACATACTGAAAACGGCAATAAGGAGCTTTTACTTTATTTTATTAAATAAAGCTTTGTAAATCAAAATTCTTACTACCAAAAACTTTTGATTTAATCAGGAACATGCAAATGGTATTGTCGTCATTACTCCGGCATCCCCCATACGCGGCTCTACTAAGTGGTGTGACGGAGCGCGAATGTGACTGTGTACCATCTATTCCCACGCTGCAGCGGCTGGTCGAGAGGGCTTGGAGCCTTGGCTTCGATACACAGGTAGGAACTCATACTTCTATTGACAACAATACTTTGCAAAATCTCACGTAATTGTGACGTTCTCGCTCTTAAGGTTCAACACAATTGAACAAAATACACGTACTGAAAAGTTTTGTGGTAACCATGAATAGTTTACGGCTATATTATTTTTTTATGGTACAGCGTACAACGGAGCTGGTGGGTCTCCTATATGGTAAGACAACACCGCCGCTCATATCCAACCGTGCCACAGTCCGCCATTGGTTGTACTCTCTTTTCGCCGCTTAAGCGTCTTTTTTAAGTGCCTCCGATATCCTCACTCACTCAACGGAACATACAGCTACCATTTCAGCGTAGCTCGCTCGCGGGAGAAAACATTTTTGAAAAATTTTCAACAAGTATTCACCATGTTTTTACTTATTAAATAAAAATATGCATTTATATATGTTGACTATATTATGTTTTAAATGCATGTTTGTTTATTCAAGGGCTCCGAGCAGTTAGGTTCCAAACTACACAACACGAGAAAATGGATTGGCGCCTGTGAAGTTGTTACTGTGCTATCCTCGCTTAGGATAAAGTGAGTTCCTTATATAGTATGTATGTACTTATGTTCGGTCCATATATAATATCATAATAGGTTGCGTCATTGAGATAATGCCGCGGTTCTGTTTGTTGCCGTTCCTTCTGCACTAGCGCTTTGAAAATGGCGTAAACTTAATTAAGCAAAGCCTATCTCCCATGATTTAAATTAAAAGCTTAATATTTATTATTAATAGATGTATTTGCGTTTACAGGTGCTCCCTAATAGACTTCCACAAGCCGACATCTGTGGATGGCAGTCACCCAGCGTTATTCGAATGGGTTCACAAATACTTTCATAACGAGCCACAGGCATTCAAACCGCCACTTTATTTACAACATCAGGGTATGTCGCTTGTTAACCCTGTATCCCCGTGATCAGTAAAATTTATTATTATTTGTCTTGCATTGGAATATAATAAACCAGTCAAGTGTATCAATGAAACAGGTAAGTTTTCTGCGCATTCGAAATTAACATTTTTTTAACATCACTGGTGGTAAACGAGCAGGAGGCTCACCTAGGCAAGCGGTAATTCTCCGTGGACACCCCTTGCAGAGCCTATATTCTATAGGGAATCAAGTTAAGGATCAAAGAATGTGTTTTATTTTAATAAATAAGCTTAGCTATGAAGATGACTTTGTTTTGGCCAAATTAAATTGAAAACAAAGAATCTTTAAAATAAAGCATTTATAGCTACGAGATATTAATTTTTTTTAATTTTACCTTATATGCTTACCATATTCATATCTAAGAAAACGAATTGTGTTGTCATTCAGATGAGTGGGTCATTTGAATGACTTAAAAATATATCAAGTTATTACATATTTTGTCGCTATAGTTGTTTTATCATCAGCCCATTAAATTCTACAGCTGGACATAGGTCCTCCCCCAAAGATCCACCTATTGTGGTTGCCCGCGACCATTTTGAGAATTTCTTTCCATCGCTTGACGGGATGTCCCAATTTGCGTTTCCAGGTAAAATATTTGTTTATCATCTATAATTTCGTATATATTTCTTCAGGTCATTCGCGAACTATCATAGGATATGAGAAGCATAAGGATGGCAAAGCGACTTTACTAGTTTTGGACCCGTCCCATTCGCCCGCACAGGTATTTTTTTCTCATTTCTTTATGGAAACGGTGGCCAATTTTGCAGGAGGCTCACCTAGGAGCGGTCATCCGCCCATGGACACCCATAGCCTTTAAAGGGTTATGGGTGAGTTGCCAGAAAATTACTATTAAACAAAACTTAGCTGACACATAAAAAATATTGGTCACAAAGAAGTATCCTTGATAACTTCTCACTGAGAACATAAATGAATGTTGCGTTCCAGGTGCGCCAAGTAGTATGTGGAAGTTTGAGCGCATGCGCCGGCGCATTGCGTTTGTTGAGGCGCGGCTCCAGTGCACTGAGGGCGAGGCAATATCAGCTATTGTGTGTCACCGGCCTTATCTCTGATGATCATGAATATGAGGTTTGTCATACAATAGCATTATTACATACAACATAGTTTTGACAAGTTATATTATGGCAAACATTAATACAGGCTGAGTTTTATATTGTGAACAACAATTATAGTAATATTAAATATTGTTTCATGTTAAAGTTTTACGTGAACAATAAGAAATACTATTTAAATATACAATTGATATAGATTATAGCGACATTTACAACGTTTACAATGACCGATCGGTTATAAGAATCAAATTGTAAGGTCCCGTCCGAATTTCTAGTAAACTATTTAGTAACCATGCCGTCTGTGTGTCACCAGACTATAGATATTCATTGACTATAACGACTTACTGCTTCTTGTTCAGCAATACAAAACAATACTACTTAGAATATACAAAATTTTGTTGCCTTTGAAATCCAGTTTAATACACATGTTACTCATACCTTGAGGACTATAAAACGTAAAATTCAAAAAATATTTGAGATTGGGCTAAGAAACGAACTAGAATGACTGATTACTTTAAGAACTACTTTTGTGGTATAACCTGTAAACTGTATACTGAGTATATTCTGTAGTCTAATCATTTCTTAATGAATATTTTATTTTTATTCTTATATAGATATCATTTAATAATCTAAAACTGTGTTTAAATTGTTTGTAATTTTTTAAATAATTTTCAGGCGAGTAAGGTGCTGCAATCAGTTCGTATACCGTAATTAAGGCTCTCCCACCAGCCCGATGTCTACAGGTGTATTTCGATAATTTTAGATAAACGTTAAATTAAATGAGGAACATAGCCATTCAATTTGTAATCTATAAAATTATTTATATTTGTTTGAAAATATTAGAGTTGATCAAGATTTTCTTAAATTTTCACGCATCGAACCATAAATTTTAATATTTTGTACCTCATACTGTACTTTGTCAATTATTTTAAGTCAATTCCATAGTGACCATGGCTAAGTCGCAATGTGCATCGAAAAAATATGCTGATCTATGTGGCTGTTATCCAGTTACCACAAATATTTCCTATTGTATATTAAAATTGATAGCTTGAGAACCTTATGCTATGCCATTTTTATTTTATAATGATTATGAATATTTGATGGACGCAAATATGAATTTGTCATTTACATTAATCAAATTTCAGACTCAATTTTATTTAATTCATCGTCATCATCAGCCTATTCGAGTCCATTGCTGGACATAGGCCTCCCCCAAAACCTCCCCTTTTATTTAATTAATATATTATAATGTATAAACAACTGAAAAGCATTTTTTAATATAATAATAGTAGACAAATTTTAAAATGAAAACCCCTAACAGCTGCGGGACATCTAGAAATGATTTTTTTTTGTTTTATTGTACCGTGACCTGCCGCTGCAAATTATTACCAAAATAACGGGTGAAAAATCATCTTTTGGTAATCCATGTGTTTGTATGTGTGTACTTTACAAAAATACTCTTCTCCTAAAAGTACAATTAGGAATTTTAATTATAGTCAGCATTTAGAATGGAGGTGAAAATAACGAAACGAATGTTTGTACTAAACATTTACATATATCGATTTAGATAGATCGGTTTAGATATTCTCAAATTTAATTATAAGTTTTAAAATATACGAAGTATTTTGACAACTGTTAGAATACCACGAAAGAATGGCTTGCTCATCGAAATTGTTCCCGAGCGAGGTTCTCAAAGTTATAATAATTTAGTGAGTAAAACAATAAATGCTTGACATTGCCTTGAATAGTATAGATCTAGGTAGTAAGGCACTGAGCTTTTTCACCTTTTAATTATTTGCACATAGTTCCTAAAGGAATTGAAAGTAGTTTGTAATGTACCCGAGTGGAAATTTTGGGAGGTTAAATTGTCACGCCGGTCTCTATACAGTTCTACGTAGTAATTATGCCTCTTTTTTTAATAGTATAGTTTATTTTAAGGCAATGTTGTAAAAAAAATTATAAGTATTAATATTGCCTGAATAGTTTAATACCGTACTAGTTTTAACGTGGGAGAGCCATCCTGACGCACTAAGTGGGTCGACTCATCCGAAGTGATACAACGGGCTCAGATAATACCAGCGTGAAACGGTACTTGTACTGTGTTTGGCAGAGTAACTGAGGATATCGGAGGCCCTTAAAAGTGCCGCTTATGCGGCGTGAAAAACCGAAAACAGAAACAATGTGTGGCCTGTGACGCGGTTGTTCATGGGCGGCGGTTTTCTCTTACCATGTAGGGAGACCCAGCTGCTCCATTTTCCGCTAAAGAATAAAAAGAAATACTATTTGGCGATAATTATAAAGATCGCCCTGATTTTCCACTCGTCGTAACAAGGAATGGTTGTGGTGGATCAAAGAAATTGTGCCTATTAACTATTAAAATTAATGTTCTAATTGAGATTTGTGACTTTTTTATAAAAATTTGACGAATTAAACATTTAGCGGGAAGAATATTATTTGCAAAATGTCACATTTTATAAAAATGTTTCGTGTAATTATATTATAATTGTATTTATTAAACTGTTTAGATTTAATAAAGTTGGAAAAGAGTGGGAGAACCATGCTGAAGCATATGCTGACGCACTAATTGGGCGGGCTCGTCCGAAGTGTTACCACGGGCTCACAGAATACTCAGCGTGAAACGGTACTTGTACTGTATTTCGCAGAGTGAGTGAGGATATTCGAAGCCCTTAAATGTGCCGCTTAAGCGGCGCGAAAAGCCGGCAATAGAATCAATGCGCAGAGTGGCGCGATTGTTCATGGGCGGCGGTGTTCTCTTACAACATAAGAGACCTGCTCCGTTGTCCGCTATACTATAAAAAGAGTGTCACAAATCTCTTAAATCAGTCAAAGCGCACCTTATTTTTATCTAATCCCTAGTTAACGCATAGAATGCACAAATATCTTGTTTTCATTACATACTTTGTTAAATATATTTTAAATTACGATTGAATATTTTGTTTTGATGTTTTTCTTGAAAAATTTTAAGGCCTTTTAAAATGTGAATCAAATTAAATCTAGTCTGTTTTAAAATAAGACGCATTCTTTTATGAGGTGGTTGAAGTATTTAATCTTTTATTATTTAATACACAAAAAGTCACACCCGAAGCTTGTTCTTAATTTTATTTCGAGAAATTATTTAAAACAAAATTGCCTTATTATGTTCGCAAGTTCTTTATGTCGCTTAGTTTCCCGACCGTGGGCCTGACAAATAAATTCGACGTATGATCTTTAAATAATAAATCGGTATTTATTTTATTGAAAGTTATATAACATTAAAAAAAGATATATTTAATAAGTTCGTCTCAGTACTAGCAGTGTATATCTTCAGTTCTGCAAGAATTTTAAGCCTTTTGGAAGTGTGATTTCAACTTTGTGCTATTTTCTTGTATTCTTTAATGTTGTAAAGTATGTATAATATAGTTTTGTCGTTAAAAACAAATATCCCACCGTTTTTTAAGCGAATCTAAATATATTCAATGTATTTATTCAATATTTATCAATTATTGTATAAAAATCGGCTAAATGTTGTGTAATTATAGTGATTTGACCAAATTGTTTTAATTGTTAATTGTTGTAGTCGTTTAAGGCACGATTGGATTGTATATGTAAGTTGTGAAGCTTGAATAATTGATATCCATCTTTTGTTAACGCCGAACCCTTTTGAAACAAAATTATTGAATTTTTAAAATTAATCTCAGTGATTACGATTGATTTCTCTAATTTCCACATCTCACTGTAATAGATAATAAATCACGCAATCTCAAAGTTGCATTTAAAATGGGTTTCGATTAGAATATTTGTTTTAAATAGAAAAAAACCGATTTTAATTGCAATACATATATAGCGCAAATCTCAAAATATATTTTTTCAATATGAATACAGTATGTAAGCGAATTGGTGCTTTTAACCAGAATTATTGTAAAAATAATTAAGTTTCCGTCACCTATTTGTTAGGCTAAGAGATGCTTAGTTGGGCGGTGTCGATAATCATAATGCACTCATTCATGTGATATTATTCCAAAGATTCGCTATTTTGAATTGCATTTTGATATATGGGACTACGCTACTATTGTTTTAATACTGCTTTAAAGTCATTTCTTTGAATTTGCTTTATTTCGTGTACCAACCTTATAAACAATCCAAAGAGGATTTTAAATTCAATTCGACGTGTCTCTTACATGTCTGTAAATAGCATGTTATAAGTGACTGTAGGGGTAAATCTTTATCTATAATATTTTAACTACTTTTAGCTCACCTTGAATATTTCCTTTATACCTTTGATGTTAAGCTGCAAATCAAATTTTACACGATTAATTTGCGTTACCATATATCGAAATGTAAGTCATACATACTTTTAAGCTTTATTCACAGAATAAATAATAGTACTCCTGTGATAGTTCAAGCGATGAGGTCATTTGAAAACCTGCAGAAATTGTAGGTTTTGAAATGATCTAAAGGTGTAAAGCCACTTGCCTTGTATGAGTAGGGAATGGTAGCTTCGTAGGAACAGCTAGGCTGTGCTAAACTGTTTCTTCAATAAAATATCATAAGTTACGATTTAGTGTTTTTAATTTATAACCACTTTGTAATAAACAGAGTTAAATTAGACTATCGAACAGTATTTTACTATGAATCGTAAAGATATTATGTCGTACATGTACAACAAGGGGGATTGGCGTTTGTGAAAAAATCTATAAAAAAACAAGAAAGAATTTTGTAAATTTTATTGAAAATAAAATGGTTTACAAATACATGTCACTGAAACTTAACATAAAATGCATATTATGTTTCAAAATTTAAATTACAATACAATGCACGCGTAAAGTGCAAAAAACTTTACTAGTAGTAAAAATATCAAAAATTTAAATTTTCAAAAACTCATTTGAAAATC
>DWCF01005938.1:0-13296 GCA_018230265.1 Delias oraia
TTATCGGTAACTTGTCTTCTCCTCTACCAAGATATTCTCCTCCAGCTGTTGTATATGGCCATAATATTATTTTCAGGGAATGAATGATGTCGTCCATATTTTGATTTGGAGTAATGTACATTAGCATCAATACAATTTTGTCGCCATTTTGCATTCAGCTGCACAAAACTCACCAACTGTTGTCACTGTTGAGCTTTCCGATTCCGCCTGTCTTACAGTCATCAATGTTTGGAGAAATGATATTGGTAGTGTCGTGCATGTTCTGCTACATCGCCACTCCTCCAGCTCGAACATTTGATCGCTTATATTGTATTATGCAATTGAATTTGGTATACTAATCGGTCTTCAATGGCTAACCAGGTTTCATTTAAAAGAAAAACATTCGATCTTTGCATATTTGGATCAATGGAACGATCACGGAGACTTTGACAGTTATAAGTATGTATTGCCAACCCACTTCTTTGATTAATAAAATCTAACAGATCATTGGTGGTAGTTTGTAAACGATCAAGCGAGAGTCTACGGAATTCTTCTGGAAGACTATAGCTGTGGATGCTCTTCGGTCATGATAGAAAGTTTTATCATTGTCTTTTGTTGTAATGTATGTAGAATCCGAAACATGTTGTGTTCATAAATATTTAGGCGCTTTTGTTCTTTATAAACAATGTTTTTTAGGTTACGTTTAGAAATTAGCGGATGTTTAAAACCATAGAATGTTCGGATAGAAATAATGTAGAATCCGAAACATGTTGTGTTCATAAATATATTGACGGTATTGTTTCTCATTAACAACCATTTCAGGGTAGGCTTAGAAACTAGTGGATCTCGATAGAATAGACAAGTTTTTGTGAGAGCATTTCCGGAGCGAATTTCGGGATGCTTAGGTAGAAACAAAGGCTCTCGCCCAAGCGCTTGTAACAGAGTTCTCGACGCGACGCCAACGAAGCCGGACGATGCTGAATTGAGAGCTCGTTCGGGATGCGATAGCGTGGTTGTAGTACAATTTATTATTGTGTAAAAAATGGAAATATACTTTTAATTCACCCGAACTGTGCCTTATTTAATATCCCTTCAGTAGTAACACCACCATTTCCGGTACTATATGTACAAACCTTGAAGACAAATCACTCGCGTCAATGCAACATACACTAATGACAGTTGATGTGTTTTATCATATTCATAAACAATTTCAGGGTATGTACTTTCCTGAGATTTATGAACGGTAGTTGCGCAAGCGCAAAGTAAAGGTAGATGCGATCGTTTAACATTTATCGTTGTGTTGTTTAAAGTGGAATAGTTGCAGATCTTCCTATCGGTACAGCAGTTGTACTGATTTGATGAGAAGCTACATGTCCAGCGACTTTTTTCTTTACTTTTTGAACAATTTTTTGTGCGTCTGGGATATCAAGACATACAACATTCACATCTCCCTCATCATTAAATTCAAAATGAACTAATTTTCCAACAGCTCCATTTTCTAAGCCATAAGACAACTTCACTGTTAATTTTGTGTCACAGATCTTAAAATTTCACTCCATCATTTTTTCCTAACGCGCCTAAAGAAGAATAACTTCAAAAAGGATAAAAAAAAGAATTAATTTACTAACATACTTTATTTTATTAACTATATGGAATGCAACGATCACAGGACACCAGAGATAATTAAATCATTTTTATAATGAATAACTAACGGAAACTATCATAATATTTACTTAATTAATACAATTAATAGGAATAAAATTAGGATCTTGAATGGAAATGTACAAAGCACAGAATTGTATTTTTTTTACATTGAAGCATGCATTGCCACACCAAATCCGAGCACGTGTCACGGAATAAACTTCATCTTTAGTTTTCCCGGGCACGTGTCACGGAATAAACTTCATCTTTAGTTTTCCCGGGCACGTGTGTTTATTACAACCATAATCCGAGATATTTCGCGTACATAAAATTAGAAACAATTGACATATACATTTCTAATTGATCTACAGAAGATCAACTGAGATAATCTCCTGTTTACTGTTAATTTTTACAGTGTTTTTTTTACAGTGAATTTACGCATTCTGAAGTCAGACAATCAAATCATCAGATACGCTGTGGCTTTTAGCTGCAACCATGAATGTTATTAATGAAAAAGAGGCAGAAACTGGAAGCCTCTGGCCTGGCTTCAAGGACCTCTGATATGCTCACTCACGCTGCGAAACACATTACAAGCACTGAGTATTCTGTGAGCCCGATATCACCTCGAACGAGCCGGCCCAATGAATGCGTCCGCATATGCTTCAGCATGCTCACACGGGTGAAAATAAACAAATTGTCATATAAAATGTTAATTTGAAACAATAATTCTTTACGAATTTATAAATTGAGCACCTAATGTCTTTTTAATACTAAAAACAATTTCACTAAATTAAATCTATAAATAATTTATATTATTTTTTTTAATTTATTTAATATTTATTTTCAGCGATAGATAAATAAATCGCGACAAATATTATTTAACTGTTTTACGCTTAAGTCCAATATAACCCGTTTGCAACTCAAATAGTACCATAGACAAAACATAGATTATTAACATTTTAAATTAATACGTATATTTATTTAATAAGTAACAAAAGCTCAATATCTTTAAAGACATAGGTTCACACATAAAACCATAAACACAGTGAATAGAACCAAAGACAAAGCAGATTATTAATATTATTGTGTAATAGTTTTATTTGTTTAATAAGTAACAAATGCTCAATATCTTTAAAGACATAGGTTCACACATAAAACCATAAACACAGTGAATAGAACCAAAGACAAAGCAGATTATTAATATTATTGTGTAATAGTTTTATTTGTTTAATAATTAACAAATGCTCAATATCTTTAAAGACATAGGTTCACACATAAAACCATAAACACAGTGAATAGAACCATAGACGAAGCAGATTATTAATATTATTGTGTAATACTTTTATTTATTTAATAAGTAACAAAAGCTCAATATCTTTAAAGACATAGGTTCACACATAAAACCATAAACACAGTGAATAGAACCATAGACGAAGCAGATTATTAATATTATTGTGTAATAGTTTTATTTATTTAATAAGTAACAAATGCTCAATATCTTTAAAGACATAGGTTCACACATAAAACCATAAACACAGTGAATAGAACCATAGACAGAACAGATTATATTGTAATAGTTTTTTTTAAGAATTAAAAAAATAAAATTAATATATCTGTAGAGCGGTACAAGGTACAATTAACAAAAACAATAAAGATAACCATAGACAAAACAGATAATGAATAATATGTAATAGTTTTTTTTAAATAAAATTAAAAATGAATCTGTAGAGCAGTACAATTAATAACAACAATAAAAAGAACCATAGATTAAACATAGATTATTAATAATATAGTGTGACAAGCAGAAATGTCAAAAGTTAACTTCATTTAGGACATACGTCAGCTGTCATTTGGTGAAACGTGACAGTTGACATTTCCTAATGTCCAGCGTCAATCTATTTCTAAGGGTAACTATATGCGTAGATTTGAAACGTATTATATTGTCTATGTATTAATGCTAATTTGGTCTCTATTTCATTGTTAGATAGGTCCTATTTGCGTGTCTATAAAAAAAATACTCGAACGCCAAAAATAATTTTAAAAATCAGTACAAATTTCTTATATATATATATATATTTAAAAAAAAACAAACCATTTGAATAAATATTTTCTTGACTTAAAACAAAAACATTATTTTGAATATATCATATACATTTACGTGATAACTATTATATAATCTAACAACAAACATATATATTTTAATTTATTTAACAATTATATGCTAATATACTATATTTTTATCACATTTCATAATATGATTATTATTATTAAATGGATTTATTGATCTTTCAGATCAATATTAATATATCTAATAAATATTATATAGAATTTTTAATGAACTGTAAATGATTCTAATTAAGATAAATTTCAAGTAACAAGGTCGGCCATTTTGGATTATTGTTGAGACGTTGAGATTTGAGAAAATGTTGTATTATTATAACATTTCTATTTGGGAATATTTTTAATATAAATAAATATTTAAACTGCGACTTTTTATTATTGCCGATAGAATATAATTTATTTATATTTTTATTTAGTTATAGTATATTTATATAAAAGGGGATAATTTTAAGTACCTGCGGAAGCCATTTTGTTTTATTATTGACTAAGCCAAGATAATGCATATTGTATTCTTTTATTATATAGCGGAGAACGGAGCAGGCAAGAACACCGCCGCCCATGAACAACCGCGCCACAGTCCGAGCATTGGTTGTGTTGCCGGCATTTTACGGGCTTCCGATATCCTCACTCAGCGAAACAAGTTACAAGTATTTCACACTGAATATTCAATGAGCCCGTGGTATCACGTCAGATGAGCCGGCCCATTTAGTGCATCCGCATATGCTTCAGCATGGCTCTCCCGCGGGAGAAATTAATTTATATATATTTTAATAATTAAATAATTTTTTCTTTTAAGTATAATATATATAATATAACATAAGCCTATGTATGGGTGACTAATTTACCTAATAATGGACGAAATAATGCATTCAAACTGAGCAAAAATGTAATGGCACCGCAATAACACTAATATATACAGGATGTTCACTTAATCAACTTTTCATATACAGATGTTCACTTAATCAATTTTGATATATAGGGGAAGACTAACCAGTTGTATTTTTTTGATGGGGGTAATATGGTAAGGGAACACCGCCGCCCATGGGCAACCGCGCCACAGACAACGCTTGCTGTGTTACTAGGTTTTAACACTTAAGTATTCATATTATTCTATAGCTTAATTTTACCAAAAAATCTATACCTTATGAGATTTGTTGCTGTTTATGAGGAGGCTCGTGAAAACGCTCCTTGAATCCCCTGGGATTAGTGGTTCAAATTGATTGAGAATGGTATTGGAAACTAACATTGGCATTTGCCGGTTTTTACGCCGAATCTCTCACTCTCCGGCCAGTTAGTGCGTCAGTATATGCTTCGGCATGGTCTCCCACCCGTGAAAAAATATCTCTAATTCATTATTTGAACAGCCTGTATATAATATTAATACTAAATAAATGATAACATATATTAAATTAATATGAGTGATAATTAAATATTTGCCATCATTAACTACATTCAAGGAATGTTTCGACAATATTTAAATATAACCGCAGACACAAAACTATGGCTTATAATACAGAAGAACTTCGTTAAATACTTTGATTGGTTTTAAAACTCTGTTGTGTTCCCGGCTTTTCAAACAGCAAAAGCTTAATTACTTAAAATCCCAACTATTAGTGGAAATAACCCCTCAAAACCTTTTTGGTACTTTTCTAGGTTTGACTGTATTTGTCAACATTTGTACACGTTTGCGGTGTGTGTGATTAATTTGTCTCAATCATACATCTCTCAGAATCTATCTGCACTATCCACAAATCGTGTTAAAGACATTCATAGTCGAAATTTAATAAACCAGACATAGTTATATGTCCTTTGGAATATCTAGATTTTTAAGGGTTTCAAAGTCCTCTTTTTAAATACAGACATTTTTATATATCTCTAGAAACTAGCCAAGAAACCTGTTAAACCTAAGTCTCAGAGACGTGACTATATAACAAAAATACGCCATTGTCCTAAAATCTGTCTATATACAGACGTACATAAATCTCTAGCAATAATCTAAACACATAATTTTTACAGTACAGCAGACAACGGAGCAGGTGGGTCTCATATGGTAAGAGAACACCGCCCATGGACAACCGCGACACAGTCCGCGCGTGCTGTGTTGCTTTACACACCGCTTAAGCGTCTTTTGAAAGTACCGCATATCCCCACTAACTCATCGAAGTACTTACACGCTGCGTATTCTGTGAGCCCGTGGTATTATTTTGGACAAGCGGCTCAATTAATGCATCAGCATATGCTACAGCATGGCTCTCCCACTGGTAATTTCTACATATAGATACTTCGTCTGAGTACTTACATGCGGCTAACTTTTCATCTATGCATGTACTTAAGTATCTCTATCGTCATCATAATTTCAGTAGGAAGTTCATTGCAAGGCCTCCCTCTTGGACCTCTATACATGTTCGAGGCGACGTGCATCCAGGGTCTGTTGACATCAGCGACTCTAGGTAATCTTTCTAAGGTTGTCTGTCTATCTTGTGGGTGGACTTCCTTCAACATCACTGCAGCCGTAGGACCTCTTCTGGACTAAAGTGCTCCCTTCAGACCGCCATGCATACCTATCGGAGGCGACCTGCATCCAGCGTCTGTAAGTAACTTTTATATGGTAATCTGTCCGTCTTGGGCCACCGTACTTCGCTGCGCTTGCTAGTCCGTCTCCAATCTAGCACTTTTCGGCCCCATAGACCTGCCCATGGCCACTTTACCTAGCTAATACAGCGAGCTTTCAGCGATTTCAGTTCGTTTAAGGATCTCTTTATTTCTGATTCACTTTCTTTATATATTTTTTTATAGTTTTGCGGACAACGAAGCCGGTAGATCTCCTTTATGGTAAGAGAACACCTCCGCCCATGCACAACCGCACCACGGCCCGTGCATTGGTTGTTGCCAGCTTTTTACGTCGCTTTAGGTACTTTTACTTTTAGGTACTTTTTTCCTCACTCTCTCTGCGAAACACAGTTGGACTATCTTGGAAACATGCAGGCAGACCAGAGTGGACCTGACGACAACAAACACCTTGTCTCGTACACGGCGTGGTCTGAAGAGGCTCCAACTTCGACTAGCTGTCGGAGTGCTAACTGGTCATCCACTCGTCAACAAATACACTCAGGGTGACAGACAGTCCTCTGTGCAGAGCTTGCATGGATGCGGACAAGAGCCCACATCCTGCTGGAATTTTCTGAGGTGGCAGAATACAGGGCGCAGCAGCTGAGAACACAGGGTTCCTTGCAGGAGGTAACCAGCAACTTAAAGAACCATCTGATCTTCCTAGGGAACTAGGCTGGCATGAATGATGCCGCCAGTTCTCTCAAAATAGCCGCAATGATGTCGAATAGCGGAAACCAGCCCGTCTTATCAATTATTTCGGATTCGATCACGTAGAAGAAATCGCACAGCCTTCTATGGAGTCGGTATGGAGATATGCAGCTGAGTGACCGTGAGCTGTGAAATGGGGCCGATGGTCAGAGACCATGTTTAAGTACCATATGTCATGTATATAATATGCCGTATGTCATGTAAATAATGCCTATATAATATTAACACTAAATAAATGATAACATATATTAAATTAATATGAGTGATAATTAAATATTTGCCATCATTAACTACATTCAAGGAATGTTTCGACAATATTTAAATATAACCGCAGACACAAAACTATGGCTTATAATACAGTAGAACTTCGTTAAATACTTTGATTGGTTTTAAAACTCTGTTGTGTTCCCGGCTCTTTAAACAGCAAAAGCTTAATTACTTAAAATCCCAACTATTAGTGGAAATAACCCCTCAAAGCCTTTTTGGTACACTTTTCCTTACATAACTGAAAATTCACTTTTTTCTATAAAAATACTGGCGAATGTGCAGGAAGCTAGGGAAGGCGGTTCCACGCCCATGGGCACCCCTAGCCCGTGCAGAGATGACATGCGTTGCCAGCCTATAAGACTGGACTGCTAATACCTAAGCGAAGTGGATCTGCCACAGTTTTCATGAAAGAAAAATTTTCATTATTGAGGTTCTACTGTTTTTATATAATTGGAAGAGTGTCTGTGTGTCTGTTTTATCAATGTGAATATTGTGTCTGAGATTAATAGACATTTATATAGATACAGTTATAGACTTAAGTTTTTTAATGAGACCAGTCCCACTATCCGTATTGCGCTTTAGAAATAACCTTTTGTCTCAATATTATATTCATTCAATTAATATTAATTTTTCGAAATTATTAAATTTTTGAAAAATTTAATTAAATTTAATTAATTTTAAAATTAATTTAATTAAATTAATTTTAAAATTAATTAAATTAAATTTTAAAATTAATTAAATTAAATGATTTCAACTAATACTAGGCTAACACGAGAAGTCTAATGTCTAGATAATTTTGCACCTATGTCTATATTTTGTTGAGTAACCCGTCCATTTCGAATTCGCTTGGTATTTCTATTTCCTCCAGACGCGTTGATGATGGATTAAACTGGAACTGCACAGCAAATATCACCTTGGAGTCCATTAATAGGTTTTTCTGTAACAGATTTCATATTTATCAACCTAAGTTTGACAGTTTGCACCAAAGAGGTCGAAGATGAAGTTAAAAATCAGTGGCCGTCGAGAATTCGCGCGTGGTTATAAAAAAAAACCAAAATATTTTGGATTCTCAAATTTTGTTAATGATACATAAATGAATGTAATTTTAATTCATTTTGAAAAATAAATTATCTTTTATTGCTAGATATATTTAAAAAAAATCTAAACCTATAAATACGACTGAATTCAAAGTAACTTTTCTATAGCATAGCGGATAGCGGAGCAGGTGGGTCTGATCAATAAGAGAACACCGCCAATGGACAACCGCGCCACAATCTGTGCTGTTGTCGGCTTTTCACGCCGTTTAAGCAGAATTTTAATATCAATATCCTCATTCACTCGGCGAAACACAGTAGAAGGACCGTTTCAAGTACAACTACCATTTCACGCTGAGTATTCTCTGACCCGTCCACGTATGCTTCAGCATGGCTCTCCCACTGGTGGAGTATTCTGTATTTCAGTAGATTAATACTCACAGACTCAGTGTCAGCACCCGGTCGACTCTTCATAAGCTTCTGAATTTCATGAATGAACTCTTTCGTCACTTTGACTTCGTACTCCTCAGCAGGTGTGTACATATTAAGGATCTGGTAAAGGAGGATAAAAAGAATTATAGAGATAGCTGGGCGTATATAGATAGAGAAAGAGTCCATGGAAACCAGTTTTTGTATAGCGGACAATGGAGCAAGTGTTTTTCCTGTATGGTAAGAGATCACCGCCCATCATAACTGCGCCACATTCTCGCCAAAAAAAGCCGCAAGACGCGCGAGTCTTGCAAGCTTCGTCTGGTTCTTGCTCAAGTCTTACACGGTCAGTCTTGCTCTTGCTTAAGTTAGGCTGGAGTTAACGAAACAGTACATGTGGTCACGGGCATCATCACAAAGGACACCATTCTCCCACAAAGCCTCCAGACTCACCTTACAAACTTGTATGGCCGTCAGATCGGCACACATTTCCACCGTACTGGCTACGTCAGCCATTGATTTCCTGGCCTGTAACAGCTGAACTGCTTGGGTGATAGGTTTCAGCACAGCCAGCGTATCTTCCACCTGAAAGTAACACATCATCATCATCATCATCATCTCAGCCGTAACACGTCCACAGATGGACATAGGCCTTACTTTTTGGCCATGCGTCTTTTTGATACCCTCGTAGCTTAATAGTTTTAAAAATGCATCTTGAAGCGAGAGGTGTTTTCCCCCATGGGAAAGGCATGCTGAAGCATATGCTGACGCAATAATTGGGCCAGCTCGTACAGTAGTGATACCAGGCTCAGATAACCCGCGTGAAATTCTTTGGATGGGCTTGACAGTGGCCGGGCGAGTGTCTTAATACTGTCGCACCTGACAGAGCCATGCTGATGCACCAATTGTGCTGGCTTGTCTAAAGTGATACAACGGGCTCACACCGTCCCCTGAGTGTATAATAATATATGCGGCCCTTGAAATTACACCGCTTCAGCGGCGTAAAAAGCCAGTAACCGCGGACCGCGATTAAATTACAATTGTCCGGACCGGGATTCGAACCCAAAACCTCTCGCTTCGTGATAGACTTATTTAACCACTAAGCTTTCAAGGTGTAATCCGTACTACCAAGTCCTTCTTGAAAGAGGGAGTGGCGTATCAATGTCCTCACAAAAATACGTACACACATCTGTCCATACACAGCCAGGTTCTCCTTGATCCAGGTCTCCAGGTGCGAGATGTTGTACCGAATTTGCAGGCCTTTCGCCCAGCAGCACAGGTCCTTGCGCAGCAACAGCTGGTTGAGGCTGTACGCGCAGATGAAGTAGAACAGCTGGAAGGCGTGGAATTAGAACTTAGAATGGATCTTCTTAAAGAGAATACTGATTACTAAGAAGCCGGCAACGCAACTACGTCACACTAAGGGATCCATGGGCAAAGGGGCGCTTTGAAAATTGCGATGTCTTATTAAAACAAATGGTACCTCCACTGTTTCGCTGAGAGAGTGGATATACGACCCTTAAATGTAGCTTAAGGCGTAAAATTCAACAACACAGCACGCGCGGATGGCGCGTTTGTCCATGGGCGGATGTCCTCACTATATAGGATACCCACCAACTCCGTTCTCCGCTATACCACTCTTACCATAGGAGATCCACCTAATATCCTAATATAGAATAATAAGTACCTGTTTGAATATCATAGCCCGCAATGGTACATCCACCTGGTGGTCCTTCAAGTAGTCATGCATTTTGGCCAAGTCATGCTTGAGCCTTGCGGGTCCAGCGGAGGTGGCTGGCACGGGTACCGACTTGGGTCCCGACAGACCGCTTATCTCCTCGTACTCCAGCAAGGCTGGCACAATGAGTCGCTCGTATTGGGTTTGAATTTGTGTGATTAAGCCTGAAAGACGGGTTCATTAATTAAAGCTTCTCAGCTAAATGGTTTAATAAATCTGTCTAAACAGAGAGGTGTCAGGTTCGAATCCCGTTCCAGACAATTTTTTCGGTCGTTGGAAGGGCTTGAACGTGAAACGCTACTTGTATGTTTCGCATGTTTCGGAGGATTAAAACTGCCGAATATGTGTAGTAAAAAGCCGGCAACACAATCAATGCGTGGACGTCGGTACGGTTGGTGATAGGTGGTAGTGGTGGTGTTCCCTTACCATATAGGAGACCCTCCTGCTCCGTTATCCGCTATAGTATAACAAAAACCTACAATATTATTTTGACATTTTTTATGTGATTTCAAAATAATCTTTTTTTTTATTTACAGTTTTAGACCTTTTTTTTAGTATAGCGAACAACAGAGCTGGTGGGTCTCCTATATGGTAAGAGAACACCGCCCATCACCCACCGCGCCACACTCCGCGCGTGCTGTGATGACTTAACGCCACTTAAGCGGCACTTTTGAAGGTCTCCGATAACAGTACAAGTACCGAGTCACGCCGGCCCAAGTACTGCATCCGCATTTGCTTCAATGGCTCTCCCACGTGTGAAAACATTCAGTTTTAGTCTGAAAACCATTTTCAGTTTGTAGTACCTTGGTATATCCAAATGGCGATATCACTCAACAGCTGACGATATTCAGACAAATCGAAGATCCTCAGACTCTGTTGATTTTGTCGCGGCGTGTTGCTGGCCTGGTAGGCGACATCGCCGCTGTACTGTCGCATGTTGTTGAGAATTCTGCAATTTTTTTATTGTTAGTAATTATTTTATTAATTTGTAACAGCACCGCGTTTGACCAGTAGCAGTGTAGGGCGTCTCGCTCTCCTCGTGCTGTCTCGCTCCCACAGTGGTGGGTCTAACGCGGTGCTGCTTATTATATATAACACTTGGAGCTGCGTTTCATTTAGTACTTCGAAGCTGTAAACCAGCTAAAACATATTATTTTAAGAAAGTACCTTTTTATTGTATAGCGGAGAACAAATCAAGTGGGTCTCTTATATCGTAAGAGAATACCGCCCGTCACCAACCGCACCACAGTCCACGCATTGGTTGTTACCGGAAACCACCAAACACAGGAGAGCCAGGGATGTATTACAAGACTCAGATGATCTTAAACGGGCTAAAAACCACCTCAGCCGGATACGGAGGCGAAGACCTAGCTACGTCGCCAGACTGACCCTGGTGAGCTTCCGATTGACTCAGGCGGTCCATCACCCCGCGACGGCTCAAACCAAGGTTCATATCTCGCAGGAGACGCCCTTGCGCCAGTCGCGGCTAAAAATCAATTCACGGCGAGCCTACGAGTCCCACAAGACCGTGTGAAGGTGTGGCTGTATGGCAGACAGCAAAAAGTCCTTCCAAAAGAAAATATATGTTGCTGGATTTTTAAACATTTAAGGTCCTTCGTTATCCTCACCCAGCAAAACAAAGTACCATCTCACGCTGTGTATTCTGTGAGTCCAATATAACTTCGAGCGAGCCGGCCCAATTAGTGCGTCAGCATATGCCTCAGCATGGCATTAATGAAATATAACTCACCGTAGCATATTAGAAAGCCATAAAATGCTGTACTCCGAGTTGTCGGATCGCTTTTTGAGAATCTTCTTGACCGCAAACTTGATGGCCCTGATCAGGGAATGCATTTTTGGTTCGTCATCTACGTGGTCCGTGTGGCGAAGCATCATGAAGAGTATGTTCGCTGGGAGGCCAGGATAGGATGTCGCTACGCTAGGCTTCAGATCTGGAAATGACAAATTATTATCAATGTTTTACGATACAGCGGAGATCCATGCTGAATGTAGTTGTAGTGTTTCGCAGAATGAGTGAATATCGGAGAGCCTTATAAGTGCGTAAAAAGCCTGCAACACAACCAATGCGCGTTTGTTAATGGGCGGCGGTGTTCTCTTACCATTTAGGAGACCCACCTGCTCTGTTATCTATCTGTAACTATAATGAAACCCTTCGGAATCCTGTTTTATTTGGCTATACATACATACCAACAATAAGTTTCTTTATGATTGTCATTTCGTCCTGAATCTTATATTCAAACATGCCCAGGTACTCTCTCTCCTTCTTTCGCGTGACCATGGCCATCTCTAGCGGTAGAGTTTCGTTTTGGGAGATAATTGAGTCTGAAAAAAAAGTTATAATTGCCCATAACTCAAGGATTTTTATTTAGTACTTTGATTCTATTAAACCTATTAATAGATTATAATTGTCGGGACTGGGATTCAAACCCGAGATCTCTCGTTTCATAGTATTTATTAAGCTATGACGCTCTCATAATAATAATTAATAAATAAGTTAATTAATGATTTAGTTATGGACGCAGAATTAGTTATGGACGGAGAATTAGTTATGGATGGAAAATTATTTACGGACCAAGAATTAGTTACAGATGAAGAATTAGTATGGATGGAGAACTTGTAGTGGACGGATTAGTATGGACGGAGAATTAGTTATGGATGGAAAATTATTTATGGACCAAGAATTAGTTACAGATGAAGAATTAGTATGGATGGAGAACTTGTAGTGGACGGAGAATTAGTTATGGATGG
>DWCF01005939.1:0-13291 GCA_018230265.1 Delias oraia
CTTCAAAATCAGAAATAGCTTCAGTCTAATAATAATCCGTTGTTTAGCAGTATTAAGAATTTAATTCTAAACCGAAAAACACATAATTTTTCGATAAAGATTTGATCATTTTTAAGGACGATGATCATTTTTTATCAAGCTATGAGCAATTACATGCCGGCGCATTTTAGACCACTGAGTAAATTTGTGACACTATTCTTTACGTATCCTGAAAACTGTTTATTTTAAAAATCTGAAAATAAAATCAGACTATTTTGATATCTCCTTTACCCAAATAGTTTATCGGAAAGTGAGGTAGGAGTTGAAAAAACTAAAGAAAACTATGCGTCGCATTGATCGTTTTCGGTTTTGAAACATTAAATATCGTATTTTTCCGTTTACACTTACATATTTTATGAAAAATTTTTAATTAATGCAAATATTTTATTACTTAGTATGAAAACGCTTCTGTTATATGTCTTAAATCTTAAGGAATATTTACAATAGTTATTTATACGTTAAGCTGTATTATTTTACAATTATTGACTTTAAAAATGTCAAAAACTCACCCATTTCTTAGAAGGTGTTCTAGTAAGGTTCGATTTACAATAGCAGCCATTACACGACTTCCTCCTAAAACTTCTAATCAAATGTATAAGCTTGGCACTGTAAACCATATTGTGTAACACATGCGTATCGTTCAAATAACCGCAAAACACTAAACCGATCAAAACAACTGAAATGTGGCAATGGAAATAATTACAGTTCAAGATGACTCAGGCTGCACAAGATCAATTGCGTCATTGATGAAAACAATTTTTCGAAGGTTAATTAAGTCCCGTTTGCATATTGTGTGTTACTAATTTTGTGTCAAATTAATATATAAACTGTTTTAGACAGACTTAATCGAAATAGCTGAATAAACATTATCATTTTGATCGAAATTGACTTTATACGTAAATTTCATTATATTTATTTGTAAATATATATATTTATTATTATAAAAAATCAATATAATTAATCAAGTTTTAATAAAAACGTATTAAATGTAACTGTAACTTTTTTTACCGTATTTATCGTCTAATGTATATTACAACACTAAAGACGACATGGCTTTTATGATTTATTTACCCGGACCCCATTCTAGAACATGATCAGAATTCATGAGTTGATAGTAGGATTGTTTTTCGTCACGTATACCGCAAATATTTTATGTATGAAGTAGATCACTGCGCAAGGCAATGTTATTACAATATTTAACAAGTGCAGTTACACAGAATATTTTATATGACAAGTAATAAAGAATAAATTTAGATAAATTAGATGAACTTTAGATGAAGCTTTTGTGTTATTTTTAATTTACAGATTTTTTTAATACGTTAAGCTTTAAACCTACATAATTTTATAGAATAGACTATACTCAAAATATTTTGTTATTGTCAATTGTCAATGAGTTTTTTTAATGTAGTCTGTTCACCAAATAGGTAAGGTTATTTACCCTGTATATACTATATGATTCGACCTCCACTTTGATAGCGAGGTATGACAAGGATGCTGCGAGACGGATTCTCATGAATCACACCGTACGTAGAATCGATCCTACTTACGGTAACACAATCTCACACGTAACTCTGAGGTCATTGACTCATTTAACTGATAGCAAAACTATGAATGGAAGTTGGGCCTAAGTTTACGTGACAATTTCTAGAATTAATAATTGTTAGATATAATACAAAAGACTTAAAATATTACGTTACTAATTTTAATAACACTAAAAAAGTTTAATATGACAGACTTATCTGTCCTGGTAAAGTCATCTTCATAATTTAATATTAAACGTACACGTAATTTAGTTTTTATTTAGAGGTCTGATGATTCAGAAGCGCTTCTTTCGCTTTAGGTTTGGTGATGGTGATGATATTTCCTATCCAGTATTTAAGGATACACAATATTTGTTATTGCGAATAGTTCTATATCGAGTCCACAAAATAATTTCTAACCTCAACTAGGCCACACGCGTCTAACATAGTTTTCTTCTATAGAACGGTTGAAGTGAAACAATACCTGTAAGGTTTAGTAGTTATCGGCAATTTTTTTTGGAGTTGCTTTTACGACGATTTTATTTTAGGCGAGTAAAAATAATAAAACTACAATTTTTATTGCGTTGCAATAGATTTGGACAAGTATAAAGTATAGTTTCTCTTCAGTTCAATCTTTTAAGAAAATTATTGAAGAGTTGAATAATATATAATTATAATTAAAAGATTCTAAGAAAAAAGTTTTTTAAATTTAAAATTAATCTCAAAAATAAAACTCATCACATGTAGTATAATAAGCCAACCAGTAAATATAAGGTAAATAAAAAATACATATATTCTATTATAATAATAATGTTATTTACTAATACCTATCTTTTCCAATAAATTTTTATTATTTTGCAGATATCGGGGTCGCCGAATTTCTAATGGGAAGAGATGTTGGATCAATTAAAACTTCACCATGACTCTTCCACGGTTAAATAAGGTTATGACACTCGCCTGGCCATTCAAAATCTTCGCCTGGCAAAAACTGAATACAATTTAAACATTATAATCTGATCGGGAAAATGAATACATTAACTGTTAATAACTTCTCGCAATTAACCATATACATTCTTATTAATAGAAATGAGTATGTTTTGCGTATTTGTTATATATGGCGCCGCAAATGGTCTTTTATAAGCATTAAGGGCATTCAATTCTCAAAAAGTTAACCGCAAAGCTTTCTGCGAAACATCAATAACCTTCCCTAAGGTAATTCTTTAAACATACCCCAATACTTATTATCAGTGCTTTACATGTATCAATGGCTTATTCAAGGAACTCTCTTAGATGAATTTGTAGTAAAAGGTGACAGGGCTTAAAGAAAATATATGACTTTAAAGTAAAAGTCAAATTTTTATTAAATTTTATGAGCTTTTATGAACGATAGAGAAGGAAAATCTGCTGTTTTTTTTTCTTCAAATTAAAATATATTACGATTAGTCCTTAGGTCTTGTAATAAAATGATTATTAGGTTGAGTTGCGGGTACAGGAATTTGATTCCAAACATCTTTGTCTTGAAAGTAATCAATTAAACTATATTAAGTATGCTTTAGAAACAGTTACAAGAAAGATACTGTTTAGATTTAAGAGGTTCTATGGATATTTGCATTTATTATATATATATATAATTATTGTAGTTAAGTTGAAATTGGAAATTTTTTTTTATCTTAATTGAATCACCAGCTGTTCTATAAATAAAATTATTTATGGACTATAAGGCTTATGGTAATTTAATATAATTATTATTTTCCTAATCACACACGGATTAAATAGAGAGGTTGATTTTATAAAGTTCTGCATTGAACGTAGTGAATAATATTTGTTGAATACATATGTAGAATTGTATTGCACGTCATACAAACCACAATTAGTTTGTACTCTTATTTTGTTTGCCGATGATACTATTATTTATACATTGAAGTATATTGATTTAGAACGAACAATTTAATCAGGGAGATGAAAGATTTATGTATCATACGAGTATTAATACACAATAACTTCACCTGTGGGAGAGCCATGCTGACGCATATTGGGCCGGTTCGTCCGAAGTGATACCACGAGCTCACAGAATGCTCAGCGTGAAACGGTATTTATACTATGTTTCGCAGAGTGAGGCCTTATCAGAGGCCCTTAAAAAAGTGTCGCGTGTCGGCGTAAAAAGCCGGCAACACAACCAATGCGCGGAATGTGGCGAGGTTGTTCATTGGCGGCGGTGTTCTCTTACCATATTGGAGACCCACCTACTCCGTTGTCCGCTATACTATTAAAAAAAATAAAACTAGTGTAATTATTAACAAAAAACTGCGTTAATTTACTTAATAACATTAAGGGGACATAATAATGTTTTTATTTTTCGTCAGCGACTAAGCTCCTAAGCCTATTCGTCATTTTTAGTTCGTTGAACAGATGGCTAGTCAAAAGTGTATTAAGAAATGAGTTTTCAATGGCGGGTGGTGACCTACGAAGGTCGCGGTGTGTGTACTAGCGAGGGGTTAACGCATGCGTAATTCATTAATGATTTTTGGAACAGTATCGGCTTTAAAACTCCGATTCAAGATGAAATTGCTTTAAAATAGAAACAAGCTAGGCCGAAAATAAATAATTCCTGTTGTTTTTCATTAATTTTAATGTAAAGGTAAATAAAAATAAATAGTATTAATGTTGATGTGTGTATTTTCCTTATTTTATTATTTTTCGATGTATACTTTGCCTAGTTTCATTTCTTAACCTCGAGCAATCTTATACTTTTAATCTATTCCATTGAACATTTTCGTTCCAGATAGATAGGTAATCGTATTTATACATACATCAACAAACAGAGCTATTGCGTAGGCTTTGAAATGTCACGCGTGTAAGTTAGTTCTAGAATAATGCAAAATTTCTAATATATCTATACCTATTTTTGTTCTAAACTAAAAATATAATGTAATATTTGTTTATCGGGTAACATTTTTTTTGTACTCAACTAGAAAAAAATAATCATAGGAAACTGCTGGAAGTAAGGAAAACCGCTGAAGAAACCGCAGGATAGTATATTGTTATTACTTTATAGGTAGCCATGGCGTTAAACTTAAATTAAAACTCATCTAGGCTGCATTGACCACACGCGGCATAATAAGTTTCCATTTACAAAAATACTGCTAACTAACAAAAATTTATTGTTTTAAAAATTTCCAAAATATTTGCAAAATAATAATATAAAGATTTGTAAATATAATTTTTAATTGTCTTAAAAAATTACTTTATTTCATAACGCTGGGGTAAACTGTGTTACAATTGTCAGTTTTTTAAGGTATAGCGGACAATGTCTTTTATAGAACACCGCCGCCTATGGATAACCGCAACACAGTACGCGCATTGGTTGTGTTGTCGGCTTTTTACGCCTCACTCAGCAAAACAGTAGAAGCACCGTTTCAAGTACAACTAATATTTTACACTGATTATTCTCTGAGCCCTTGGTATTTGCTTTATCATGGCTCTCCCACGGGTGCGACAGTATTAAGACACTCGCCCGGCTCCTGTCAAGCCTTTCCAAAGATAAATTATAACATTTCCGAATAAATTATAATTTATAATTGTCCGGACCGGGATTTGAACCCGATACCTCGCGCTTCATGGTAGACCATCGCTGCGAGGCTCTCCAAATGTTAATTTGAAGCTGAAATGATTATATTATAATAATTAAGAAGACAGTATAGGCAAAACGAGTATCAGTTTAACACAGACACACATAGTAAGAGTAAAAGTAGAGCAATCTAGTGTACGCAAATACGGTACACCACAAAGGCAGGTCAACTGGACATGATTAGCGTTGCAGTGAAACATTTTCGCTCATTAAACACCATATTACTAACGAAACAATCAATTTTTTATTCTTAATTTTTTTACAACCGACAACGGAGCAGGTGGGTCCACTATATATGATAACAGAACACCGCCGCCCATGAACAACCGCTCGACAGTTCGCGCATTGGTTGTGTTCCCTGCTTTTTACGATGCTTAAACGGCATTTTTAACGGTCTGCGATATCGTCACTCACTCTGCGAAACACAGTACAAGTACCGTTTCATGCTGAGTATTCTGTGAGCCCGTAGTATCGCTTCGGACGAGCTGACCCAATTACTGCGTCAGCACATACTTCAGCAGGGCTCTCGCACGGGTGCGACAGTATTAAGACACTCGGCCGGCCACTGTTAAGCCATTCTAGCGGACGAATAAATTATAAATTAAATTATAATTGTTTGGACCGGGATTCGAACCCGACACCTCTCGCTTGGTGGTACACTTTTAAAAACATTAAGCCACGAGGCTCTCAAAAAACTAGCCTATTTTATGTCAATTGAGGTCACAAATCCAGCAGGTATTTCCTCTGATGAGTATTTTATATATGTACTCAAAAGGCGTAAGATTCATGAATTGTTTTGCAAACCAGGGACTTTTTGTATGTCACATCATTTAATAATGACTTGCAAAGTGGCTTGTTACGCGACGAGATGCATGAAAAGCGAAATACATGTACCTAGGTATGTTATTCTCGCGACTTTATCTGATTTAAATTACCATATATTGTAATATAGCGATGTCAGTCAGTTGATTTAGTGAAATTGTTAATCAAATTTTTCCCTTTAATATTATGGTATACTCATTTAAGATATTTTAATAATACTGTTTCGTATTTGCGTTTAATTGCGGATTAAAAAGGTATCGGTGACTAACTGACCACTTAAAAAACAAGTGTGTCATCAATTTGAAATCACTAGACGGCGCCACAATATCATAAAAACCACATTTATTTTAATCAGCATGTGTGCATTTTTGAATTTTTTACAATTTCAGAAATATAGGAGACATTTCAGCGGTGGGAGAGCCATGCTGAAGCATATGCAGATGCACCTATTGGGCCGGATCGTCCGAAGTGATACACGGGCTCACAGAATACTCAGCGTGAAACGGTACTTGTACTGTGTTTCGCAGCGTGAGTGAGGATATCGGAGGCCTTTAAAAGTACCACTTAAACGGCGTAAAAAGCCATCAACACAACCAATCTGCGGACCGTTACGCGGTTGTTCAAGAGCGGCGGTATTCTCTTACCATATTGGAGCCCTGGTTCGTCATCTGCTATACAATAAAAAAAAGTACCAAATAGAACAAAACCCATTGTCTTTCACAATGCATCGTTTTCCAAGCTGCAGTCACAGTCAATTGCAATTTATAGTAAAATTATTTTTATTATTCATTTTAGTATTAGAAAATGTATCTGAACTCATCTCACTAAATCTTTTTTAAGCGCAAGCATATATAGCACTTTGTACTTGTTCGAATAGAACTAAGAAATATTAGCTTCTGTATCATCAATAGTAATCAATATCACCTCGAAGTTTCTCATTCCACAACTGAACATTTGTAAGGCATTTTCCGCCATGCACCATCCTTCTGTGGAATCAGGTGCCAGTAGGGGTATTTTCAAACCAAAACGACTTGCGGACCTTCAATAAAAAAGCGTATATAATTAAAAGCCGGCAACGCATCCGTGGCTCTGCAAGGTCTAGGGGAGTTCATAGGCGGGGACCGCTCACCCCAGATTAATCTCCTGTTCGTTCGCAACCGTTTCCATAAAAATAATAATAATATTAATAATACTGCATGGCCGAAACAACCTAGATCCTATGTTGGCAGGCAATCCTCGAGTAAAACTTAGGACGCGAGTATGTTAAAATATGCACTTTCCACTCATAGAAACATCTGGATGCATACAAGTGTAGCTTAAGTGGCAAATGGCAATTCTAAACGATGATCGCGAAAGATAGTGCTCAAGTGGTTTAAAGTTACTGCAAAAAGTTTTCCAATTTATACATCGTGTTCGAGTCTATAATTGTAAAAAAAATATTCAATTATACTTAACAGACTTAATTATTATATCATTACATTACTATTAAATAAATGCCCTCTGCGTTCACACAATTCTTAGTTTATTATTGTGATTAAGTGGAATCTACTGTCTATAGTAATTCCAAATCAGTACGACTTCGGGACCTTCAAAAGAAGAGCTTACATATTCCTAAAAGGCAGGCGCGGTGTCCTTGGGTGTACACTAATTATCCTAGGTTAGCGGTTTTCTCTTGATTACCTCAAGAATTTCTTTAAATACTGAAACAATAGGTATACTAAATACTTATTTGTAGTTATAAACTATAATTTAAACTAAATACACTAAATTTTTTACATTTACACTATTTTTTTTTTAATAATAATATAGATTTTTTTTAAATAGGACGCAATATATTTTATAACTAGTTTCTTTAGAAATCTCAGGATTCAGTGGACAGATACGGTGTCTAGGATCGTGAGAAAACTCATGTGGGTGGTAAACACGCACTGTTTATGTACGGAGATATCCAGGGGCAACTAGACATGCCACTGGCATTTTGTAACTCTGGGAATCAATGACCTCGCTATGAAATAATTTAGTTATCTATAAAAAGATCCTAATATTAATAACTATTTTGACTGAAAATATTTTAAAAATTACACGAAAGATATAGAAAAATATCCAAAAGGAGAAGATAAAATATGCCTGAACATTCACTTCGACATGAATGACTGTGAAGACTTACATGTTTTGAAATACGTTTTATATTATGAGAAGAAAATGTTTATAGAGTCTATAAAATTGTATTCGATATTGTTGACATTGGCTTGGTTCAAGGTAAAAGAAAAGGTTCAAGGTAGAAGTAAAGCTAAATTTTTAATGGTAAACCATAAACAAACAAAAAACACCTTATATAATTATTAATCCACATTTACTAATTAAATACACAATGAAACAAAAACCTTTCCCTCGAGCATTCGCGTGAAGATATATGAGTACCCAAAAGTTTTTATTACACTTCGTTACTATTAACATAAGTTTAGAGGCAACCTTATTTTCCGAGGCTCACCAATTAAAAACCAATTTACACCAGTGCGCGGTACACTTTTTGCAGAACACTGGCTTATTTAATAATTACATCAGTAACTACGATCAGCTATGTTACTAGATGATAATATGCCATCAAACACTAAAACAATTTAAAACTATTATATTCAATTAAACTAAACAATTGCGTAAATATATGTCCACAGCGAAATTATCTATCTAAATATAAAAAAGGTTTATGAAAAAACTGGACGATCCTCTACATTATTTGTTAAGTTCCCAACAGGAGTTGTTATTTGGAAAATTATAAATAGCAAAAAGGAAAAACATCACAATTTGCAACTGCAACTAAATATGTTTTCAACGGCGTTCATAAAGTTTCAAACTAAATTTAAAAATTGCTCTCAATTTATTCATCAAGGGAATTGAATGAAAACATCACCGCACCAACTTTGAGTACAACAGAGAGGGCTTGGAATAAAAGGACCTCATCCCCTCCCTGGAGGGTGTAACCGAGTGAATAGTGATGCAATTTTCAATCGCTCTCAAGATAAAGAGAGCTTTAAGATTATTCATTTGTTATGAATTTAAAGAGAATGGATTAGTCTCAAACTCGATATTAGAGGTTTAAACCAATGCACTTTCCTAGAATGCATTTTATAGCTTTATTAAAATTAATAATAATAACCACTTGATTATAAAATCCTTTGATTAGCAGTAAGACTATATTATATATATAGTATATGATATCCAGTAGCAGTCACGAAGCTGTTTATATTCTTAAATACTATAAAAAATGAAATTATCACAGCTTTTGAATGAATTTCTGTATCGACCAAATTACATCATGGAGTCTCTTAGCTTAACGTTTTTAAAAGTGCACCATGAAGCGAGAGGTATCGTGTTCGAATCTCGGTCCGGACAATTATAAATAATAATTTAATTTATAATTTATTCAGTCTCTGGAAGGGCTTGACAGGATTGACTTGAAGGGCTAGACGAGTGTCTTAATACTGGGAAAGCTATGCTTAAGCATACGCTGACGCGTTTATTGAGCCGGCTCGTTCGAAGTGACACGTAAAAACTCAGCAACACAACCAATGCGCGGATTGTCGCGTGGTTGTTCATGGGCGGCGGTGTTCTGTTATCATATATAGTAGACCAACCTGCTCCTTTGTCCGCTATAGAATAAAAAATACTAATTCACTACATTTAATTTTATAAATATAGTTATTTTAATATATATATATATATATGTCGAAAGAATACAGTATATAATTTTAAATTCTAAACTAAATTAGTAAGACAATGTAGAGCGTAACATATCACAAACGAAATAAAATGCAAACAATAAACGGATCCCGTGTTCCATTTCTCTTGGTTTACCCAATATTCGTCTAGTAGCGAATGATGCCAAGCCTGGGACACTTGTAGATTGTCAGCTTGACTGATTTGGATGTCAGCCAAACGATTCCTATACTTTACGCTCGGTTCTAGTGCCTTCTTGAACGTGATTGCACGTTGCGACACTTCGTTCGTTAACATTTTACTTTTTACAGAAAGATAATTAAATAACCGAGGGAAATTGTAATAGTCATCTTAGTAGTATAATTTAGAATAAATACGTTTTTAACTGACGTAATATTGAGCAAGCGATAATTTAAAACTTGTTTTTAATGACCAACAAGTCTTGTTAAACCTACCGACACTAGTCTGTACGTCTCGTTTTAGCAAGGGCTCCTTCACTTTTGCGAAAAAGTGATAGAGCATGCATAATTTATTAAAATTATGTTCGAAATCTTAAGTTAAGAGATCTTTAAGTCAAGAGTACGTCTTGCCATATCAATTTGTTTAAATTATTATGTAAATATGGACGTGTAAAACATTTCACGTAATTTCTGTTATAAATTGTAATAAACTATTAAATTATTTTTCTTTTTTAATAGGCCTTTTGTAATTTAGCCTTGGCGGTACTCGGTTATCGCAATTACGAAACAATTGCATGCACTACTTCAATCCGATTGATAGGGCACGGTAGACGGGCCCTTGTCACTGACAGTGGGTAGTAGCAAGTTGAACGACGGTCCTTTACGGGAACAATTTCGTTTGTCATTACTCTGCCTGAGTGCACTGCCCCTGATTAAAACTCGACCGGTGCATACTTACTTAAGCATAGCAAACCGTCTCTGTAAATACGATAGGTCTTTTTCCTTTATCGTTTAAACTGTACAAATGCCGTTTAAACAAATCTATGTTTATTTTGCAATACTTATCAGGTTTCTATTTCAGCTTGAATCAAGAATTAAAATCTTTCAATCTCCTAATATATAATTTTGTACAATGTGCTAGAAATAGTTTAAATGTTATGATTTTTACCATATCATTTTTTAAATGATTCTTTAACTATGTTTTTCCTTTAAACGATTTTAAAAACAATTTCACAGTACACACATCACTCAAAGTGAATAATATGTAATGATAATACATATTTATTGTTATGCAGCTTTGTGATACATTATTGCTCAATATAATGGATGGTCCTTTAAGAAATTTTACGATCCGTTGTTCATGTTGCAAGAATTTGGTTGTGAATAATATAATAAGGGATTTGAAATGGGCATAAATTTGGCATTAGAGAGACAGCCAGACACTGGATAATGCATTATGAGTCTACGTGACGCCCTCAACTACACAGATGGTTCATTTTCCAAGTCACGATCAATAAGTAGTGCTTTTCGTATGGTTTTCGAACAAAAATATACTTTTATTGAAGAAATATTGATATTATATGTTGATAATAAATACTATATAGAGATTATATGTGGAATGTATGAGATTGCTAATCTTTAATGTTGGGATGAAAAGTTTATAATATAATACAGAAATTTTTTGATAGAATTTGACTTTATAAATTAAATACATATTATTTGTATATAATTTTTCAATAGCATTTTAATAGCACGTATTTACCCACAAAATAGCCTTCACTTTCGGCGATTACCTGTCATCGACGCAAATTCCTGTCCAGCGTCCTTCTCTTGAGGTCTGAGAACAGGAAAAGGTTGCCCGAGGGCAGATTATTAGGACTTTGTTCCTTTTATTACGGGTTTATTTGAGCAGCTCCAAACACTCGTAAAAACTCAGTCTCACCAATTCGTTGTTTATGATCGGGTCACCCACTAAGTGGCTAAAAGTCTTATAAAAGAGCAGCCGCATATTTCAATGTTCATTTACGACATGTCCAACACGTTCGATTGATATCTTTATGATCTCCGCTATCTAATCAACTTCAGTTTAAAGCTCTTTTTGTTAGTAATAGCCTCTTTGGGGCGTCTACTATGTACAACCAGATAGAAATCCAAATATTTAATCTTAGAAAACAAATGCAGATGCTGTTGAAGAGTCAAATAATGTTTATCATGTGAAGCCTTAGCTTCAAAATTTTTCACCAATGGGAGAGCCTTGCTAAAGGTTATGCTACCGCTCTAATTGGACCAGCTCGTCCGAAGTGATACCACGAGCTCACAGAACACTCAGCGAGAAACGGTAGTTGTATTTGAAATGGTACTTCTACTGTGTTTCTATGAGTGAGTGAAGATATCGGACGTCCATATAAACGCCGTTTAATAACACAACCAAATTTTATATGCGTATTGAGTAGGTCTGAGAATCGGCTACTATCTATTTTGCAAACCTAAGTGATAAGGGATGTTCACTCGAAATTTATTTTAATTTTTTCAAAAAAATTATTTCTATTTTTCTAAGATTTCTCTTTTGATATCATTTGGCATGAAAAAATGCATATAACCTTAAATTTTCACTCTTCTACGATCAATTCTTATTACGCTAAATAATATGGCTATTACTAATTGATAATATATGTTGCAAAACACCGTTTGCTTGGGTCAGTTAGTAATGTTAAATACGTATGTGCCAGCCTACGAAGTTTTACAGATATGAAAAGTTATGTGTAAAAATGGTTCTGGAACTACCCCTATTTTATATATAAAGTTTCGAATATAGTTAATGTGAAATATTAAAATTTGGCAGTCTTTACGTGCTATTTTCTATACACCGAAATTTTTAACTGAAATGTTCATTGCTTTTCAATTGCGTGTACCTGCAGAGCACTTTTCAAATTACTAACTTCAATCCGGCATTCACTAGCTCACTTATTTACCCATGTTAATTATTTCTATTTCTGCCAATCTAGGGCGGTTTTTTGTCGACATGAAAAAAGGTGCCATTCATAGTATCGATCCTTTAAATTAAAAAATGCAATGCCTTATCCAAGAATCATGAGATTTTACGTTTATCGATAAAACGCGACTATCATCTGTACCAAATATTCACAAAATAATTTGCCGAGATACAATACGCCCTGTCTTCTACCCCCCGGGCGTCTCTTGACAGGGATGAAACCACCCTCATTTTATATAGCTAGACCTAGCCAACTCATTACTGACTCCCCTTGCAACCAAACAATGGGAACCATCGTTCAAAAGACCACTAATATAACAATTAATATACTTTTGAGCCCATATACACATATTTTCCCTTTGTTCTTTGTCCGAAAACCTTTGTAATTAACGTTCCTTTCTCGATAGCTAAAGAACTTATAACATTACATGCTGGCTCATGTCTAATGAAGTTATCTACTCGACACAGAGCTCAGATTGTGTAACTTTTACAAATCAATGAGCAATTGTTACAATATGCCCGTGCTAACGAATTATTGGCCACATCGCTCGACGAACTGACAGCCGATGGGGAAGAAAGGTTCTCGAGTGGCGACCGCGCACCGGAAAACGCA